>PKRV01000347.1:429913-522232 GCA_003709505.1 Hyphantria cunea
TATATATATATATATATATATATATATATATATATATGTGTGTGTGTATAGTCGCTTCATCAAGTAATAAGACATCAACATGCCATGTTTTCTTTTTCAATATGGTATCTGACTGTGATATCGGTTTCAGGAATGAAGAATAAGGTTTTAAATTTGGGGCTGATAATTGAATTACTCATAGCATGTATTGTCTGTTACGCGCCCGGTTTCAGTACCTTCTTTAAAACTTATCCGCTGCGCCTGCATTGGTACGCATATTTTCTTATTTTATACAGATGATGAAAATATTTTGGTCAATTTATCATGTTCAGACAAAGACAGACGGAGGTCATTTTTTTGATGACTGGTAAAAATCTCTTTGGATCTCCAATACCCGAGGCTTCAGTTCCTATTGTGGAGATGCAGGTTGCAGAAATATTATGTGTTCTCTCCGTTCATCGGTTTGTATTTAGTTCAGTCTTACACGCGCTATTCGGAGGAAGACTCGGATCACTTGATTTCGAGATCTTTGCATGGGCCAAATCAAAGCGTGTATCAAGCTTAATCCGAGGGGAAACCAATAGCTTATTCCTAATTATCTGTAATAATATGTATTTGTATATAAATTGTTTCGTTTTCAGGTGGTTTCTGGCGCTACCATTTTGCATTCTAATGTTTGTATTTGATGAATTTAGGAAATATTGCATTAGGAATAAACTATTTAATGAATTTTATAATGATTTAACGTATTATTAATGTACGCGTATAGAATTATAACGGTAAGTACCTAGCTATCTGCAGTATTGTAAGGCAACTTCCTGGCTGAATTTCAGAGACAAGAATAGAAGGACGGGATTTATAACGTCCGCTTTGCGCTACATTATCTATTGTGTATTGTTTTATGTATAAATATACAAATATATTTATAATGTAGAATACATTATTTTTGGCTCTTAATTATAAATATGACCTTATTTATAGTCGAAGATCCCAGGGCCGCCAGACGTCACGGTTTTTTCTGACGAACGAAATGTGGACGATTGAGTAGTCTTAAAATAGCATGTACTACCATCGCATACCTACCTGCTAGCTAGCTTAGACGATCAATTTCCAGGTATCAGATAATCAAGGTACATAAAAACATTACTTACCTCACGTATTTACTGAATTGAAAGCTGATTTTTACGTATATTTTAGACTAGCAGCCCGCCCCAGCTCACACGGGTAGACATAGGTATTTACCAAAAAAAATTTAACGTTCTTAGCAAACTTTCCAAGCTTAGAATATTCGACAAAACAAATACTCATTATTATCCTTTTGGGAGCTATAATACCGCAATAACCCACGTTAAACTCATACCTAACATCCCTCGCACTTCCTGTCGGAGCTTGATAACATTAAATAGCATATTAAAAGGTAATTTCCATTTATTTATTATTTATTTATTAACACTTCCTGCATTACACGTTGTATGAGGCGAACTTAATTTCTCACCTTTTAATAGTTTGATTTTTGTTGAAGAATTGCTCCATTTATTGCCACATTATTTGTCCTTTGATGTTTCCGCATCCAAGTTTTTGTTTGGAATTCCACTTTCAAGCTTTAATATAATACGCAAATTTTTCTTCTATAATATTTTTTCTTTGCTGCATGCGAAAAGTTTCACGAATAACTAATGAATACATTTTGGTGCGTCTTGTATTCAGATTAGTAACAAACTGACTGAAAAGAAATGAGGAAACGGGCTTTTAGCTTCTAATATAATGCGCAGGCGTGTTTTTTGTTTCTAAGAATTACAATAGACCCTGGTCTCGACTCGTTTTTGTTTACATATACGATCTTAATAACTATTTGTGCCAGATGTAGATACTGTTACCTTTTCAAACTGACCGACTGCTAGTGGTTTAAGCGGTCGCCACGCCGCTTTCTACTGTGACAAGTGTCATGGATTCAACACTTTTGTGTTCTTTGTGTCCGTTACATGTATGTTTATAATACCTCCCGCAACACAGAATGTATATTCGTAATGCGGGAGTTGTCTTTTTAAAGAAAAACCCGGTTGACAATAAACATACGCTTTTGTTATTAACTCCATTGAAAATTACATTTTACACTCTTAAAGTCAAAGTAACCAAAACTCTAAATTTCTGCTGTTAAAAGAATCTTTTAAATTTAAATGGTTCTCAAAATGACCTTCAAAAGATCTGATACCAGTGAGAGAAAGGGAGGATGAGAGAAACAGAGAAAGGGAGAGAGAGAGAGGAGAAGGAGAAAGAGAGAGGGTGAGAAATAGAGAGAGATACATTTGACATTAAATTTTTTTACTTATTACCATTACTAATACATATCTCGAATTCTAAAATTATTGTGGTGTTGTGCTCATGAGCATTGTCTTCCAAGTTGATCTTTAATTATTTACCTTATTTCTTCATTTCTAGCCGATTATTTTTAATATTGAGAATTAATTGATATGAGCTCAATTTAATGCATATCTCACTGACTCTCATGTGCGTGGATAAATACCCTTGCGCTCTTACCCGCAGAGGCATTAAAATTGAGTAGGGATGAATAGTTAGTAGTAGTTGGATCAGTCTGTCTTTTTGTAAAATGTTTTAAAATAGTTGTCTGGCGAACATGTATAAAAATGGAGTATCAGAATGTACACGAAGTTAAGTAATTATTTTGGGAGCTTTAAAGCGTATGTTAAGTAATACGGCCGACGGAAAGTGTCTGAAAGTATTGACGACTTATTTATAACGATATTGACTAAAATACATGTAAAAATCAGCTTTCACAATTTATGTAAAGAAAGAAATGTTTTATGTACATACATTGATTATCTGATACCAGGGAATCGGTCGTTAAGGTAAGCTAGCAGGTAGGTATGCGATGATAGTACATACTAAGACATCTTGCTCTATAATTTATCAGTGGAATAACTACCTGCGTTTTATAATTAAAATTTAACTTTTATTTTATTACATATTCAAGATAGATTTTTTCTTATTTTAAAACGACATTATTAAAGAAAAACTGCAATTCACCATTGAATTATAGACTTGTATTGCAAGATTCAAAGGGCGGTTTAGGTGACTAAGTAGCCTGTCTAAGCCTATTTAGGATCAGTTAAATAAAACGAATGCATCCTGGAAATAGATCTTTACTGGCAATTTACATATATTTGTTCCCACACATACTCAGATCTGCAAACAATAATGTTAACAATTACATTAAGTACCTAAATTTAATGAGCAAAAAACAAAACTTATGATTCAGGTCACTTCAATAACATCACATTAGTTTAAGGTCAGTTACATATACGGACCTCTAATTCAAGGAGTGAGCAGCAGGTTCGGTATTGATACAGATTCTGTTTGTGATTCGATTTCATTTTTCAATCACTCTCAATCTAAATGTGGCTGTTAAATGCTGAATATTAAAAGATTTAGAATACGACACTAGTTTTTAATTCGATCGTTCTATAAAATTAATTTATAATGTCAATAAGTTTGCAACACCTAACTCCAACCCGGATTTAAACCAATTGTCTTAAATGTATTACTATGAGATTCATACGATTTAAATGGTTTTTTTTATTATTATCAACTGTATTTCCTTGTAAAGGAGGTCGACTTTACTTTATTGTTGTCCTGCGCAGTTTTCTGTAATGTTTTAATAATAGTACCTATCTAATCAATTATAGTTTAATTTCAACTTAATAATTTATATGTGGTAAATGTCCGTACACATACATTGCAGGTTGAGAGTTTTGAAAATATAATCTTTATTGAATATACCGCCCTATTGTCACTCCGTGAACTCCAAATATAGGAATGTGGTTTTTAATCTCTCCCGAAATATTGATATTCTCCTAGCCGATTGCGGCCACGGCGGCCAGTCTCAACGGAGACCAACCAACTACGCAGAAGATATTATAATGCAATAGTGTGTGCGCAAACACAGTTGCACTCTCTGTTCCCTCTCTCTCGTAATCTGATGGGACGGTTAACCGACACGATCGGGGAGAGATCAGGCGCAGGACCGACAGCTTTACGTGCTCTCCGAGGCACGGAGGTTCAGACCCCAACTTTCAAACTCCAAGCTGTTATTAAGTACTTCTATAATTAGAAAAACACAATACACTTTTGGCCCGACCCGGGATTCGAACCCGAGACCTCTTGATATTGAAGCAGTTAAATATTACACAGCTAATAACCGCTGTTATATAACCGAAGCTGGTTTAAAGTAAATAGTCTTGATCCATAGATAATATAGTAATCAATCTTTATCTTCTGTGAGTGACCGTTGAGAGGAATCTATTTAGGAACTACAGCTATGGATCGTTTACTATCAGGAGAGTTCAATAACTGTATTTAAAGCTGGCGCACGCAACAATAAATACTATTAGTTCGGTAAATATCAGTATTTACTTCCGACATAAATGCTTCTAGCCTTAGGAATGATTGAACTATTCTTAGGTATATTATGCACGAGTACCCATTCAAAAAAGGCACAAGTCAAAAAAATAATGTCATGACTCCAAATTTACACACGGTTCTATGGTATAATAAGTAATTTGTCTTATAAAATTTTAACACAATAACGAACTTCACACGTACAACGTCCTTGAATATATATTTTCAAATTATGCTAACAATTACCAATTATTTAAAATTTATTAAGTATTCAACATAGGCATATTTGGCGTACACGTAAAGAAAAATAGATTATAATACAGAAATTTTGGAAAAGGTGAAAAGTCTTGATCTATGAGAAAAAGTGGCATAAATACATGTTATCTCGCGTTATGAAAAAGTCACACGTCGATTAAGCCCCGCCCCTTGACCAATCAGGTTTTAAGAAATGAGCGCTATTTAATAAAACATTCGATTATGATTGGTCTTGTAAGTGGCTTGATTGATGCATCACTATTTCCTTAAAGCGAACGAACCACAGTTGGTATAGTTTCTGGAAGCAGTACATACTGGAATAAAAACTTTGGAAAGTGATAATGTTATTTATAAAGGAAATATTGCATTACATTGCGTTTTTAGGCCCGTTTAATTTCGAGCCCACTGGGGAACCTTTAATAAAGGAGGAAGCGTGTCTTACGACACATAAGTAAAACAGTGACGTGACAGTATATTACATACCCTGACCATCGTGATCCTTATTAATATTACTAGAAGTGAATTCAACTACATACTTACATAAACTACATATAATTAATTACTTTTATCTATTTATAGGTATATATTACTTTGTACAAAGCCTTAGTAAAGGTACTAAAAGAATTCATATGAATACATTGTTTACCCGTCAAAATGAATCCTTTTTCGTATAAAATTTACGGTTAGTCAGGTTAGAATTCAATATTATGTCTACAAAAGACTGACGACGCTTCAGTTGTCTGTACAATCAGCTGTTCATTTACATTATACTTAAAACAAAAGTTAGTAAACATTATAAATTATAGCTCTTAAATACCCGTAAAATATAGTTACGGATACTGCTTAGAGAAACAATAGATTCAGTTTGATCACTTGATTTGATTCAAGCAAACAGAAATTATAAAATGTCAGAACGGATTTTGGTCAGCTGGTCAAACAACGCCAGTCTATTTAAAAAACTTACCCAAAGTCTTTTGAGAACTTATGAGATGAATGAAAATTTAGAGATATTAAGAAAAAACATCACAAGTCTTGCTTCAAAAAACTATGCCCACTTAACCTCTTTTAAGTTACAAGTATATTTATGTACAAATTGCGTTTTACATACTATAGATTATCGAAAGACAATGAAATTTGTAGTACGTACTCTACACCTAGCTATTCTTATGTAAACAATCTTTTTCTTCAAAAATAAGCCTATAATTTTACTTTTCTAGTCTAGGCAAGATTGATATGATAATAAATTTAATATCAGATATGAAGTACATTGGTAAATTTAGTTTCAAAAACGATAAGTACATATAGATTTGCTTAAGAACATTAAAAATATATTAATTATATTGTGTACCTTTTAAGTAACATTATTTACAACTTTAAACCATTTAAAGACACTGTTACATTTAAATTAAGTGTATAGATTCCAAAAGTATTTAGAGATGTATTCGAATTGAATTTCTATATAGATATTAAAATAGGATTTGTTGTAGCAATTTTTAATTTGACTGCGAGTTGAACTCACAACAATATATAAATCTCAGCATATTGCTTTTTCCTTTATTAAGTTTATTTTAATAATTATCACTTTATTCACTAAAAGCGTCATGTATTAACCCAAAATATTCTAATAGTTACATACACATTGCGAAAGTATAATGTACAGACATAAATAAACCTACATGTTTTATTTCATTTTACAATTATATCTTTTATCAGCTTTTTCATTGAGCGAAAAGTTTTTGAGCTAATTGATTTTTTTTTATATCTGTTCAAATAATTATAGTCAACAAAAATAAAATATTTATAAAATTATAATATTTACACAACGATTTAAATTATGCAATGAAATTGTATACAATGACAAATGAAACCGATAACATTCGACAAACTTTATCTACAAGATTACCTTTTTACCGACTTCAAAAAAGGAAGAGTTTCTCAATTCGACTATATATTTTTTACGTCTGTCACCTCAGGAATTTTGACTGAGTGTACCGATTTTGATGTTTCTATTTTTATTTGAAAGCTATTTCAAGCACTTCAATTTGGTTCAACTCTTGAAGTCGGTTTTTTTGAAAAAAAGTTTGTATTCTATACGACATATAGTATATTTAAAAGTTAAGAAAAAATAAACATTTATACAGAACAGAACTAAATACATTCATATTTGTAATAAATAAAGGGTAGATACGGAAAAAATAACAAAGAATAAAACAAGCTTGCCGAAGTTATTAGTTTCGTATCACTGTAAACGTATAACACGATTGGGTAATCACGAATTTATGAGATCTCGTGGGTTTTTTTAGTTGCGACTGAGTCGGGCAGCGAGAATAGCGTTAATGTTCGGTTGACTCCGCATATCCGCTATAGAGTGTCTAGCTTTTATTAACGCCTCTTCACGTACCACTTCATCTTGAAGTATACATCCAATTATTTTAGCTACAATTGTCGACGGTGGAACATGAGGATTCCCTGAAATATGACAATCTTGGCTAGCTAGTTTGATTTTGGTTACACACTATCAGATTTGCATGACCACCATCATACCTATGGGAGACTTTTATGTTAATGAAAGAAATATGAGAAACCAATGTTATAACTTCCCCGTTTTAAAAAATATTACAAAAATTAATTTTAGATGTTTTAAGAGTTAATTATTATTTCACAATGAACAACAGTTAGCGCCTACCTACACCAACAAAAAAAAATTGTACAATTATACATGAACGTGAATTCAATTTTCGAACTACGAAATTGAAACCTATCAAGTAACGGACTCTTGATATAGGTATTATCATATCAGCCATCAGGACATTTAGAAAATGAATGAATATTCGACAATTTTACTAAATATGCAATTTCTTTATTATGTAGGTTCGTGACAGTTAACATATTAAGTTTTAAATGTGTGTTGTTATAGTCTAAAGTACTTACTGAACAGCTATATCCGGAACTTGATATGACCTATGACAACTCGAAGGAACAGGTTTCATGAAACGGCATACAGGTGTGCAGTGTTCTGTTAGTCATTTTGTTAAAAGGGTTAGTAAAAAACTCCGTCACCACAGAATATGTTACAATACATACATTATGTACAATTAAAATGATTAATGATAGGGTTAACCAATGACAATTATATTTATTATAATTATTACTAAACCGATAATACCGATTTTTTACTTTTAACTAAATCCAATAGTTAGTTATAAAGTCATAGCTGTATAGGGTATTTGAGTGCTTTTGAAGTAAATGGTACTTTTGATTTTATCTAATAGGTAGGTAGGTAATTAGAAAATGCTTTAATTCATGCAGTAATCTAAATTAGAGATGACACTTATGATGCAAAGTATCGATATTTTTAAAGAGCCATGTCAAAAAACAGAAAAGTACAACCATTCATCTGGTGACATCTGGATTATTGTTTTTATTCCAAACACTTTCTTGCTGAGAAAAATATTTTGTAAAATTACTCAGACTTCGGCGTTATTCCAAATTTTTCTTTGCGAACTTAATTGCAAACATTCGAAAATAGGAACGATTACGTCAGAAAGTTGGCATGTGAGACATATAAGTGTAGTTAAAAAGCTTAAGTGGAAGTGGGCCGGGCAATAACACACTGCACAGATTGATAAATAGAAACGACCCATTACCTACTTTATTGTTAATTTAATGTCACCTATAAATAAATACCGGTACATATGTACTGGCGAGACTATAAATTAATATTTACTATTGTACTTTAATTTATTATAATCCAATAATTATATCATACAATAAATTTAAAAAAAATACAAATTTATAAAAAAAAACTAAAGTACGAATATTAGAAGAATTAGAGCATTGGACATATCTGTAACCAGTGTAAGTCGGGTTTACGTTTAACATAAATTTTAACGATATTGGATACTAATTTTGTATTAAAATATTAGATAAAAACGAAAGTAATAGTACCAAAAAAGATTCTCTCTTTACTCGAATATCACAAAGTGCCAATCACAACTTAAACAACGGTCGGGTTTAAATAAAAAAAATTGGAACGACGGAAAATCCTAATGGTCGATTGATATAGCCGTGATAGATTTAGAGCATTGGGCGGATTAATATCGTAATTACAAATTAGCCAAAACGTTAAAAGCTATAGGGCATGTATGTAAGCATTTGAAATAAAGGTAATCTAGTCATTATGAGTTCTGTATATATAGTGTTCTTGCCTGTTACCTCGTCTACGTTGCTTCAAAGGCGATAGAAAAAAGCAAAGAAGTCTTTTCTCTTACTGTCATTTTACTAAATAATTTAAGATACTACACATTGTTAATGATGATTACTTATTAATTATTAACTGTTTAAATATTTTTATTTTAATAATAAAAATTTGATAATTTGTACTATTATTAATGCATGCTGCAAATATTAATTTAAAATTATTGTTGGCCTAATTGGCAGAACATGATCATTGTCAATCCTGTGAATATATTATGTATACCTATGTTTTATTGTGCTATATATTATTATTTTTACTTATATATTAATGTTGTATATGTTAAAAAACGTTATGAAATTTATTATTTTTTCCAATTACTCGAAAGTGTACTAAAATAATAGAACCAGGCACGAATACGTATGTACGAAATTACCTATGAAATTATGAGGTCTACTTTAGTTTTTAAGCCGAAAGCACTCAAACACCCTACTGTATTAATTGCCCAATTCACATATATTATTATTAAAGCTTTTTTTTTTGCTTCTTACCAGTTAGACCTCTATATCCAAATATACCGCAATCATGCATCCTCATTGAGTGATGTTCATTTTTAATAAAATCTTCAGTACTGATTCCTTTGAGCTGTAAATAACATCATCAATATAGAAAGGAGAAAAATCTGTTTTGAAGGGAATTAGCGTCAATTATGCTCAAGCGAAAATATGCCAAGAACCTTATTCTGTTAAAGCTGAAAATTGTGTGCAACTAATATAATCTAGACCAACAATCAGCAGCATTCAAACTTCAGATATATTTCAATGGCATAAGGTTTATTTATATTTTATTTACATTTTAAAATACTTTTGCAGTAATTGGGCTGCTGATAAATACTAATTATAAAGTTCTAAATAACACACATGGCATACCCGTTTATTATTATTAACTAGCTTTTGTCTGTGGCTCTGCGGGAAATATGTTGGTTAATTCAGTTTTTTTTCCAACTGATATAACCTTTTTATTCATCAATTAATCGAAATAAAACAATCACTAAATATAAAAGGGAGTTTATCATAATACATAAGAGAAATCCGCATCCCAATGGGCTAAGACACTTCTGAGATTAGGAGGCACAAACACAGACAAACAGATATATATATATAAATTCTATGGTCTTGTTTTGAGTTCAGTTACTTTAATAGAGAACACCTTCATTCGTTTTTCTTTTTTCTTCAATATCTTTAACAGACATCAACCACTTACAATATAATTTATTTGATATAAACTTTATGCACATTCACACATAAGCAGTTTTAATGTCTATGAACTTATTATATGACACTTAAAAACATAACAAATATTTGTGCTATCCATATAGTTATTTGTCCTGTATAGGAGTTAAACTCACAACCCCCGACTCAGTGGTTGGGATCACTACTGGAACAACAGGTGAGTTGTTACATATAAGTATCTTAGTAGTTCTAAGCATTCTGTTATAGTTTAATCATAACAATATATTTGAATACTAACTTTAGATGGAGCTAAGAAACGATCAGGTATCCTCTGCAATTTTTGCTGTTTTTCACTTGGCCCAAAACCTAGTGCGATCAATACTGACTCTGCATCCACTTTCCGAGCTCCCAATACATTTAAAACAGAACTGCTACTTGATCCACTAGCATCAGACTAAAAAATAAGTAATGATTAAAGTATAAGGTATATCAGTCACATAACCATGGCCTAAATTGTATAGATTAATGGAGTTCTGATGTTACCTGAAGGGAGTGATCACGGAGTAATGGATTTTTAAACTTAGGAGAGTACCCCTCAGATTGTACAGAATAATCTCTTTGCAATCTCTTCATACTCCCTCTCTGAGGTGTGCTAGTTAGAAGTCCACTGTCTAACGACTTCCTATTCCAGCCATCTTTGCTAATATTAGGAACATCTAAATTTTGATCTTCAGGATATGTATCTTTGACTGGTTCAATCACTGTATTTTCTGTAACAGTCTCCTCTGCTTTGCTATCATCAGACTTTGTCTCTGTTTTTACTAAAGTATCTCCATTTGAGTTCACCTCATTGGATGTCTCTGAATCTTCAGCTGGTTCAGGAGGAAGTGAATCTAGCCACTGCTGTACTGGGCTACTGCGCCGCATGTCGTCGATAACACCACTGAGCCAACCTCTGACTTTCCTTTGTATTATATTTGATACAGTTTCATTAAATGTATCTAAAAACAGTAAAGTTCTTAAACTAATGTTACAAATATAAGATAAAGACACTATAAAAATAAAAATAATATGATTACCATCTATTGGGTACTTTGCAAATCTCTTTTAAAACAATTGGAGCCAGTTAAATAAAACAAATATCACATATTGCTATTACTTAAACTAATTTAAACTTCTGTACATATTTAAATAACTAACTAAGAAAGCAAATGAGAAGCGTTCAGTCAATATTATCACAAAGACTTCTGCGTATTAGTAAAACATAGTTGAAATAGTACAAATATAAGTATCTACACATATTTAGCTGGTGAAACCAACCTTGTCTAGGATCCATCTTCAGTTCAAGGTAACGCTGCATGCAATACGAGGAAGTTCATGAAATTGACGTGCAAGATGCGTTCGATGATCACGTTCACTCTTATATAAAATTATATTAAATAAATAAAGCACTACGTTAATTTCTAAATAAACGACTTACCTTGCACCTACCCACTGAATAGACTGCTGAATTTTGAACTACTACACACTATCACACTTATTTTGTTTATTTCACTATTAGAAAACTTATCTTATTCTACGATTTTTTTTATTCACAAATAAATAGGCAAAAAAAGGCAAATCCTTGTAGCTAACTGATATGACAATCAACAGCAGATTGAGCATTGACAATCTGACCTATCAAATTGTCACTATGACAGTAATGATTTTATTTTCAAAAATCAGTGCTGCCAACTTTAAATTTACTTTAACAAGAAAATTTAGTAGAAGAAGTAAAAATATTGGAGAAATTGGTAGATTTAAATACAATTAAAAATCATTAGTTCTATTGGTTCTTTATACAGTTGACACTATGACAGTTACCGCCATCATGATAGACAACTGGACAAAGGCTTTTCTGGCCACACCATAGAGCCATTAAATCAAAAGTTGAAGTTGACAAAGGCTTCTAGGCCTTTCCTTAGAAAAGAGGTTTGATTGGTTTGGTAGACAAATATGCTGATTTTACAAATTTAGAATATTTATATTTTTAAATATTAAAAAATTTAGTACAAACTATGGTTCTTCTTTAACTCACTCCTCTTATTTCTAGTCAACCTGTTCATGTAAGTGGAACTATTTTTTTAAGAAGAAAGTTAATTTACTCAGATCTTTTGGCATTAGAGCCATCTGAATAAATTTCAATTTTTTTTCGGAACTTGTTGGTCCTTTTTTTGTAGAAACCTATGTAATCTGTACCTATGTAATTGAAATCTGAGGAAAAAATGAGATATATACCATGTCCGTTTTTGGATATTACTTTTCGACATTTTGGCACTGCCGCGAGCAATATGATTGCCAATGAACTTACAACTTCACACATCTCACAAAATATTGTCTGCTGCTAAACGAGACAGAGCCTATGTTATGGCAACCAGACTACTAACAAACATATTTATAGACTCAGACCCTAGGTACCCCAGACTTACGTAATTTTTTTGTTTTTTTTTTACGTCGACTTACTTGATAAAATATTTAGGATCAGTAATATTGATAAGTTGGCGTAGGTGATCTGATCTTGGATCATGTCATTGATATATTTGGAAGAAATCAAAGAAAAAGGTTTGATCATATTTACCAAGTTATCTGTAGGCACTGATCATCTATAACAGCAGTTTGTAACTTGAAAAAGAAGATATTATTCGTTTTTGTTTCCGAGTTTCATTTGTTTTTTTTTTTCACTACGCATGTTATTATTTATTTTATTTAAAAATCAAACGTCTATATTTATATCGGTAACTTAAATCGAACACGGTTATAGCTACAATCCAGTAGCTTAAATGGAACTGCTAAAATGGTCTGAGTTTACAAGTCAGTTATTTTTCGCAATGTGATACGATATCGGCTGTCAAAACCAGTATACGAAGAGATGCAGAGTTGGCAAGGTAGAAAATAAGTTATCGCTACAAGATAGAGATGGGTTTATTGTAAGCAGCGTGTTCAAAAATTAAACTTTAGCGCATTCTGAGGTCATAGCTAGGCTCCAGAAATTTTAGAGAACTTTTTTTATGCATGTACCTACGAGATCAGGACCATCATGAATATGGTTAATAACATGGCAAGACATAATGCTAGGCCATCCCCCAGAAGCGACGGCCGAGTCGTGGACCTACATCGACAAAATCAAAAAATGCGAATAGCAACGTGGAATGTAGGATCTATGATTGGACGCAGCATAGAGCTAAGCAAAGTATTACTCAGACGCATGGTTAACGTATGTTGCATGCAGGAGACTAAAGGAGGGCGTCTGAGGTACGATATATCGGAAACGGATACAAGTTTATTTACCATGGCACGTCTGCGAAACATAATGGCATCGGAATCGCGATGGACGATGATTTGCAGGAGCGCATCGGAGGTTGGTTAGACGTGTTAGTAACCACATCATGGCAGTAAAGTTAGCACTCGACAACTAACTGTGCATGAATGTAGTATCGGTTTATGCACCACAGGTGGGATGCAGCAATGTCGAGAAACAATAATTTCTGGGGTATAAACCTAAACGATCTAATACAATCATACCAGCTCGATGAAACTAAATATATCGCAGGAATCCTTAATGGCCATATAGGAAAAAATGGACCATATCACCAGAGACCGCATGATATCAACCTCAAAATAGAGAACCCAGCAGGAATAAGCAAGAAATTGCTAGTAAGAGTAGGTGTACACCAGGGATCAGTTCTAAGCCTACTACTCGTTAATCTTGTCATGCAATATCCGACAGCAAGCAAATACCTTAGGTCCTGCTCTACGCAGACGATATCGCTCTACTCTAAGATGGCTCAGAAGAACTGGTAAAATCGTTATAGATTAGGAGAGCTGCCCTAGAGGGTGTAGAACTAATGATTAGCCGTCAAAAGACCGAGTACATGCGATGTTTTTACTCATCTGACAACCAACATCAATCCGTTAAAATACATAGCCAGCAGCTACATGTAGTCGACCGCTATAAATATCTAGGTTCGGTCGTTACCAACGATGACACGATTGACGCCGATGTGACTCACCGCATTAACACTGGCTGCAATGGATAAAGAGGCGAGGACTCTCGAGTGTATTGTACGATTATAGAATGCCGCTGCATGTAAAGGGAAAGGTTTATAAGATGGCGGTTCGCCAAGCCTTAATTTATGGTGCTGAATGCTATCCTATGAAGAATGTCTTCAAGGTAGTAGAGCCACACTAATTTCACCACGAACGAGCCGGCCCGACCGAGGTGGTACTACCCTCGCACAGAAAAACAACGTAAAACAGCGTTCGTGCTGTCGTGTTTCGTTGAAGAGTGCGAGACCGGGGGATCAATGTTGCAGAAGCATCACTAGGCCTCTGTGGTGTGGGCCACCATGCTGCATTGTTGCATTATCTGCATTCGCAATGAGTATGGTGACCATCACTCTTGGAAGAATCCAAGAATGACTCAATCTGCCTAATGGAAAGCATAAGTAGAAACTTATGCTTTCCATTAGGCGGATAGAGTCATTTTAGCAGGGTCATATATAAAGAAAAATGAAGATGCTGAGATGGGCAGGAGACATTACCCTCGCTGTAGAGTGAGGAATAAATACATTCGTGGAAGCTCCACTCACCACCACCCATCGAAGACAAACACAGCGAAGCACGTACCTAAGCATACAGAGAGAGCGTGTACACAGCGCCGTTTAGACCCCAAAAACCATTAATTGTAATAGTAATGTCTATGTGGTTTAGACTGCCACCTCACCGTCTTCTGCTTCCTGAATGTTGTGTGTTGAAACCCCACTAGACTTTGTGTTATGTTCACAAATTACTTTTCTAGGTCTTTGTGTCCGTTTCATGTATGTTTGTAAAATCCCCGCTATAATGAAACTTTCCTAGTCCTAAAAAGAACCATTGGAATTCCAGACAATAGGTTAATAACACACATATTTAAAATAAACTATCTTTTATACAGGATCGTCATCTAAACAAGAGATTGTAGTAAATTTTCAAACTTTATTCTGTTAGAAACAAAATGAAAAATAATGAAAATGCGCAAATATAAATAAAGAATATTTATTTTTCTATAAACACATTTTTCTTCTTTCTTTTCTATCGATGAGACGATATTGTAAATCGCGGATCGCATTGGGCTTTCGTCAATGAAGTCATGTGCATGGATGGAGAAGAGTTCAATGAGCAGACCGCAACTGACGCCGAAACGAACCGCCCAGCGCGCGCGTGTCCTTAGCTAAATAATTTGTGCATCAGGTCAGGTAAAGATTATTTTATTTTCTAAATCACATTTGACACTAATATACATGTATAACTACGGTCAACAAGTGTCAATATTGAGCAGTTCGACGGTGGCCGCGGGACCGCGCGGCTCTTAGCCTACGTCACGCAGTCCCGTACACGCAGTCGCCGCGACGCACACCCGCTGTCTCCTCGCCCGGCAGCACAGCAGCGCGCCGCCATTGGTCGCGCACTCTCTCTACGTGCTGCAACACACGCACCACATTCATACCAGCCAGCTTCCGCACATCATCCTCACTCCAATCCGGGTCTCGCAAAAGCTCAGCCAATAGGTGAGGATACCTCGAAACATCTTCCAAACCTTCAGGAGGTGCGTCGATGCCATCGTATCCAGCTCCCAGACCAACATGCTCTACACCGGCGATCCTTCGTACGTGGTTTATGTGCGCCACAACATCGTCGAGCGTGGCTTTTTCCCCACAAGTGACAAGTTTTGCATAGAAATTAATCATCACAACTCCACCGTTCTCTGCAATCTTACGTAGTAACTCATCGGGAACATTTCTACTCGAGTTGCAAAGTGCCGCAGCTCCTGAATGTGAAAAAACTACAGGAGCTTGAGACATTTCTAAAGCATCGCGTGCCGTCTCTTCGCCGGCATGCGATAGATCCACTATCATACCGAGGCGATTCATTTCGCGGACAACAGCACGTCCAAATTCACTGAGACCTCCCGTGGTTCCCGCGGCTCGAGCCCATCTCGTATCGCACGTATGAGTTACGGTGAGGTACCGAGCACCCAGTTGATAAAACGCACGGAGCACAGCCAATGAGTCACCAAGAGCATGTCCTCCTTCCACACCAATAAGAGAGGCGATACGACCCTCACGATGTGCTTCTATGAGTTCGGCGGCATCGGTAACCAGCGCCAAGTGTGCTGTGTTCAGTTCTACAATACGCTTTATGACGTCCATTTGTTCCAAAGCCAGTTGAACAGCGTCTCTATCTCTAGCACCACACGGTACATACGCCGACCAAAATTGAGCACCGACCTGACCAAGTCTCAATCGTGGGATATCAGTGTGCGACCAGCGCGACCGCGCCCAAGGTTCAATAGCATCAAGACCGGCACTTAAATTAAAATCTCCTAACTTATTGTGCAAAAATTTTCGGACATTCCATGCTAAATCATTATGACCATCGACGAGTGGAGAGTCTCGCAACATGCGGCGTATTGTAGTAAGTCTCTGTTCGGGAGTAGCTCGCCCGCCACCTCCAAGAGCGAGAGGTAATGCCAGAGCTGCCCCAAGCGCGGCCAGCACGACGAGTGCAGCTAAAGCGATACGCCACCGCGGCCGGCGCGGAGTAGGTTTTTCATCAGAACTGCCAGATGCCGATGCTGATAATGAGTCAGGCGCCCAGCGCCCACAACGTTCGGCAACATCCGGTAGCGGACCAGGGAATGTCATACCTTCTGGCACTGCAGCCTGAAAAAGAAAAAAGGCACATAAATTTTTTGCTACAATATCAATAATAAGAAAATTGAATACTTGTAACGTAGGTAGGGTGGTCCTTTTGTAGATGAAACAAGTGATTTATAGATAAACATAGCCACCACCATACACCTTTTGTAGATAAACATATTGGGTTAGTTGTTCAGAAAAATTTAAGCCGCCATTTTGTTATAGCGCCCATTTTATATTAATAATAATACCTATTATAATTAACTGCATTGTAATCAGAAAAGTAAAGGGACATTTCAAATTTCAACTCAATTGGAAATCGGGAAGTGGTTCAAATTTAACTTGCAAGATTTGATTACAGACATACTTCGGGACAAGTGATACTAAAAATTAAAAAGAAAAGCTTGTAAAATCAAGTAAAGTTGTGTAGTTGTATCATTCAGTCTCAGGCGCAGAGTGGCACACCGTGTGGTTATAGTCGATTCGATTCCGACACACCGCCCCGCCGCAAACCCCGGTGGGATGAAGGCCTGAGGTATTTTTTGTATCTTCATGATTTGTGGATTTTTCAATATATGTAATTAATGTAATAATAGTTTATTTTTTTTATAATTTACTGTACGGCTTATGTACAATAAATGACTTTAATATTTCGACATTAGTGTAGACACCAAACGTGGAACATCTTTACCATTTAAAAGAATATTTATATATTATATATTTAAATTATGCGGATCCAAATGGTGGTTAATCCTTGTTTACCGACTATACATTCATTGGTTGTGACTGTTTTCAGCTTTATCCCACATGTTTCCTGATATAGCATAATCCTCCAACGCGAAATGGTTAAATAACAATGGATTCAAATGACTTACACATTAACGTCTCCCAGTACGCGACTTAAGACTTAACTAAGCACAAACAACTTAATAAACGCATATACGCATATTACATTATGATTAGCATATGTCGCAGAAGTTGTACAGATTTACGTAACTACGACGGGTTTGTGAAGCGTATTTGCACAAGTTCAAAGCAAACTAGTTAGGGATCGGCTAAATTTCAACAACTCGTTAATTGCAAGCTCCACTATTGACATACTTACATATATAATTAATAAGACTACTAGCAACGTGGGTCACACATTACTAATATTCTTGACAACCTCTCAAGCTAAACACAATATTCAGATTATGTGATGAGAGAGATGTGTGCAAAATTAAAATAAAAATAAATTAACCATTTCCTCAATTTTTTCATCGTTTATAAATACTTTTGTGTAATTTACAAGAGAATATTGCGCTCATATCCGTCGATTCAGGCGTGACAATAATTTGCCGCGTGTTCAATTATGCAAGGGGC
The DNA here is from genome assembly GCA_003709505.1 of Hyphantria cunea. Classification (NCBI taxonomy): domain Eukaryota; kingdom Metazoa; phylum Arthropoda; class Insecta; order Lepidoptera; family Erebidae; genus Hyphantria; species Hyphantria cunea. Next base: position 448,069 of record PKRV01000347.1, read on the forward strand.
ACACACAGTTAGGGGACGCTGCTGTCGGGGAATGGGGAACAGGGTGAGCCTGAATAGCTTCTGACCCATTTACAGAGGAAACTGATGCGATGGCTTTAACTTGCCTGGATTTCAATCTTAATTAAAAAATAAGCTATTCACATTTTCTACTTTGTGAGTGATTCTAAATTTAAGAGTTTCAATAATATTGTTTTATAAGTTACAATCATTTGATTTTAAAATGCTAAATTTCTAGTTATCAAAGAGTTTGATAAACAAATAGGTGATCTTAAAAGAAAAGAAAATGACGAATCTAAATTAAAAATAATAAAGTTGCTAATTAAAAGTTAAGTATTATAGTCTAGTTTATGAGTATTATAGTATTCCTGGAAGAGATTGCTTTTGGCAATAAGGCCACCCTTTGTACATTATATTATAAGTTGATCATTTTATGTACTCTCTTAATATTGTAAAAGCGGTGTGCAAATAAAGAGTTTTCTATCTATCTAACTATCTATCTATCTATAGTCTATGGAAGGTATAAAAAAAAGTTTCATATTAGTAAACATTTAGATTGTACCCACGAGTAAGTCGGTTTTAAAAACAGATATTTCGTAATAAGCGTCACGAAACTCAACAAAATGGTTGTATCTAATTATTTTTCAAATTACACTACCTGTATATGTAATTAAAACCAGGTCAGATGCGATTCATTACGAAACGAGTATTTAAAGTTACAAACATAAGATTAGTTCATTCTGGTTTTGGTTTAGTGATTACCTAATGAATTACAAATCGATTGGCTTCCATTATTTACCAACAAGTCTATTCATATAAATCATATAACCATATCGCACATATATAGAAAAATACATGACATAGGTACACCTTCTTCTACTAATCAATGATTTAAAATTGATCAATTGCACTCAGTATAAAAAATATCATGATTGAAAACATAGAGACAAACATCATCACAAATCAAAGTAAAGCAACAAAAGTATACACGGTGTATGGTTTTTTATGCAAAAAATTATTTTGTAATGCCCCTAGTAGATAGTTTAATTGTGCCATAAAATGGAGCTTTAGTTATTTAAATATAGACACAATATTTACTCGTGCATTCGCATCTCCGCTCAGAATATCTAATTATCGAGAAAAAAGGATTCAATATGTTATTAAAATAATAAGTTAGAAGGGAGCTAATTTTTTAAACAACGGCCCGAGAAGTGATCCGTAGATCGAATAAACTTAGGCGGATGTGTGATATGCTTATAATTGTTTTAACAATGTATGTGTGTTTAACGTTTTTGCGTTAAATGACTAGTACAAAATAACCATTGAATATGCGAGTAAGTCAAAATATATACGTGTTTTACGTAATTGGTTGTAAACACAAAGTTATTCAATTAATTTCAAATAGCTGCCACCTCGTATTTAATATGTCGCTGCGACTTAACCTAAACTTCTTGTTAATTTCTCATATGGGACTACGTGTTTGCAGGTAATGAATATGAGAACGAGCAAAGTGAATTAAAAAGCTAAGTCACTACGTCACAACATGCCTATTAAGTGAAATAAGGGTTATTTTTTAAACATCAGTACCGTAGGTTTGGTACCATTTTGTATGAATTAATAAAGAATGATTTCATAACGTTGTGCTGTCAACTCAGTCGCTCTTAACGTAAATTTTAAGAATATACACTGCTATAAAAAATTACCGCATTAAATAAACTCAAAAGACTGTGTTAAAAATATTTATTGCCTTACTGCTAGATAATATTATTCACTTTAAAAAAACGTAATCTGTGCAATTATCTATCGTGCAGTTTTTTTTGTAAATGATACACGACGTGATTGCTTAAATGTATTACATAGCAGAAAGTATGTAATTATAGTGAAAATTAGAAAAACATTAAGTAAATGCATATTACTATTCAATTTATGACAGCAAGCCAACCTCCTAAATATTTATAATCGAATTCATAAAAAAATCAACAAGTAGAGTAGAAAGGTATAAGTTTAGTTAACATTAAAAGCGCACGATAATGTATTATAGGCAATGTTTACATCGCAAAGGTGAGCAAAGTCGTGAAAACAGTCGGCGAGGCAAAGTAGGTGCGGGGGCGGAGCTGCATCGATTCGCTGCATGGCAGACACCGAGCCCGGCGAGCCAGGGAGTACGGCCCACGGCCGCGACCCACAGCTCACAGGCCACGGCCCACGCGGTGCTGTTGCCCCCGCGACACAATGTTGCGTGAAATTTGCACCCTTATTGTTACCTCACATACAACTATCCATCCGCCCGTAATGCTTTTATGGATAGACCTGGATGTTACATGGACCGAATGCGAATTATATCGCGCAGGATGATTGAATATGTCTGTATACTGTTATAACGGCCTTATTATGTTTTTTTCTCTTTTATGTACTAAGTTTGTTACGGTTAGTAGGAGTCGTTAGCTAATCAAATTATATTCCTTTCAGCAGCTAATGTTTTTCGTTTCTTTACTAAAAGTTTACCTGATATGATATTCTACTTCTGATCCAAACGACGATGTTCAAGGAACTAAAATTTGTGTTCACAAAGGACTCGTAAATACAATAAAAATTATAGATGAATTAATTGTTAAGAAAATATTTTAGACAAAGGCTTAGTAAAATTTACAAAAAAAGATAAAAGTTACAAATGACTTAATTACTTAAAATAATTTCCCACATCTGCTACACGGTAATCTGATCCCAAACCAGACAGAGCCAGTGCCATGGTTACGAGACAGCTTATTAACATACATCAGTAGAATAAAGACATACCTTACGTTAATACGTGAAGCAGTTGATCGTTTTTTGTTTTTGTGAAAGACGGTCCCTATTTCATGTCATCCACATTTTTTATATTTTTTATCATTGATTTCATCACGACGAAGACTTGAAGGCTCGAAAACTTAGAATTGAAGATTTTAAATACTTGACATTGGCAGAAATAGCTGATCCGGCTGGTTGCCATCTCATCATCATCATCAAGAAGAAGAAGAAGAACACGTGAAGCAACACTTTTGTATCCCTTTTTACAAAAATTATGCCAACGGAGAAGTATGAAATTTAGCAGAATTAAAGTTTATATATAATAGGAGGGCAGAGAGCAAAAAAATTATAAAATATCGACAAGCAAAAAAGAACAAATATCGTACTCTACTCATGACACAATATGTCCTTGGATTTCGAACCCATTACTTTCATTCTTTGTGTAACTTTATAATATCACTTGATTTAAAAAAAATTGACGCGAGACTCGATTTATATTATCATAATTGAAATTCTAAATAGATTCCTACCAGAATATCATGGCACTAGACATTTAAAGTGAGTTTCAAACGGTATCAACTAGCAGCTGTCGTGGGGCTTTATCAATAGACTTGCTAGGCTTGATCTCCTCTTTAAAGTACTTTTTCCAAAAAAAATAGCGAAGGGTCTCTCCTATAGACACGATTAGAGTATATAATTTTGATACCTTGTCTATTTATTCATTCTCACGGTAAGTCGTATTTTTACATTTCTTCTTATACCGAAGTCTTTCAGATGGGTAATTTCAATTCTTCCAGCCATTGCATGGCCTAATTTTTTTATTCTGATTTTTGTACATTATTTTAATATTCGTAGTTGTTTTTAAAGCAACTTTATAATTATCCACTCACTCACTCCACCAAGTAAATCAAAGTTAATAAATATCTTCTTATATTAATTCTAAAGTTGAAGCCCTTATTAAAATCGAGCAAACACGAAAAATAAATTATTTTGAAATTTTAATATTTTCATAATTTACTGTATTGCCTATGTTAAAAAATGTTATGTTTACTTTTAACTTTTAACTGTACGGTTGACCTAGTGGCTTGAGCGGTCTCCCCTCCGGGCTGGGCGTAATTTGTTACGCCGATGACACATTGGTCACAGCCCGGGGAGCGAACTTCCAGGAGGCGGCGTGCCTGGCCACCAGGGGTGTCTCCCTGGTGGTCGGGCGCATCGAGGCGCTGGACCTGCGGGTGGCCCTGGATAAAACGGAGGCCCTGGTCTTCCACGGGCCTCGTCGTGGGCCGCCCCCCGACGCCTCCATAGTTGTCAACTCGGTCCTCGTACCGGTTCGGGCCCAGATGAAGTATCTGGGCCTGATCCTCGACGGTAGGTGGCTCTTCGACGAGCACTTCCGACAGCTTGCTCCCAAGCTGGTCGACACTGCCTCCGCCCTAGGGCGACTTTTGCCCAATCTGGGTAGAGCCAGTGTCGCAACGAGAAGCCTCTTCACGGGGGTTGTCCGGTCGATGGCGCTGTACGGCGCACCGGTGTGGGTGTCGGCTCTGACCGCCCTGAATAAGGCGCGCCTCAGGCGCCCTCAGAGGGTATTGGCGGTCAGAGCCATACGCGGATACCGCACGGTGTCGACCGAGGCGGCGTGCGCCTTGGCCGGACACCCCCGTGGGATTTGGAGGCGGAAGTGCTCGCCGAAGTTTATCGACGGGTGGCTGAATTCCGGGCGCAGAGTGGCATGCGCCCTCCGCCCGAAGAGGTACGCGTGTGGCGTGAAGCCACCCGTCGAGCCACGATGGCTCGTTGGTCTTCGCGGCTGGAGTCTCCACGTGCTGGCTTCGCCACCGATGAGGCTCTCCAACCGGTCATCCTCGATTGGGCAGGGCGGCAGCACGGGACCTTTTCCTTCCGGCTGACGCAGGTGCTTTCCGGGCACGGTTGCTTCGGGAAGTACCTGCACTCGGTCGCGCGGAGGGAATTGAGTCCCACCTGCCACCACTGCGACTGCAGTGAGGACTCGGCCCAACACACGCTGGCGGTGTGCCCCGCTTGGGCGCCGCAGCGTCGGGCCCTCACTGCAGTCATCGGAGGAGATCTCTCGCTGCCGGCCGTCGTTCGCTCCATGGCCGGCGGCGAGAGCAGTTTTACCGCGGTCGCGACCTTCTGCGAGGAAGTCATCTCGCAGAAGGAGGCCGCGGAAAAGGCCCGGGAGGACAACATCCACTCGAACCCGATCCGCCGCCGGCGAACCGGGCGACGGAGGCGCGCCTACCAGCGCCTCATGCCACTTTGAGTGTAGCCGCGGATGAGCTGGACGGGTTTTCCCCTCCATCCGCTTCACAGGCCAGCCGCGAGGGGGCGACGTTATGCGTGTGCCATACGTCGTCTACATTGAGAGTTTTACCATCAGACGACGGAGCCCGCTTCAGTGCGGTCGGGCGCTGGGAGGGGTCCGGATGGCGTAAGAAAGCGGTTCCCGGATCTCTCCCGTCTCAGGAGCGGAGTGGCACACCGTAGTGGTTTAGTGGGTTGCCTGGCGAGTCAGTCAGGAGTCCCACACATAGCGAACCCACTGTCCCCGCGGGGGATGGAGCGAAGTGCGTAAAGGCATTCCACAAAGTAAAAAAAAAAAAGACTGGTCCCGAGGGGTCCGGACGTGTTATAACAGCAGTTTTCGGATCCCTCACGTCTGAGTGGCACACCGTGTGGTTTTAGTCGGTTCGATTCCGACACACCGCCCCGCCGCAAACCCCGGTGGGTTGAAGGTCCGAAGGGTTTCCACAGGTAAAAAAAAAAATAGTGGCTTGAGCGGTCGCTCCGCCACGTTCTACAGTACCAAGTATTGAGGGTTCCAATCCCACATGGGCCAACACTTTCTGTAATCCACTAATTGTTGTTCTAAGTCCGGGTGTTCTTAAAGAAAACCAGTTACATTAGTGAAATACGACAAAAACTTCTTTTTCTTGATAGGTTTTTATTTAATTTTTTTAGTATGTATATAGACAGTCAATCCCCACGCAGTAAGTTAGGTTTTATTAACACAATTCCGCTGCCATACCTAAAGTATAATCGCGTTATAATCTCATTCACATGTTGTATTGGTACTGGTATTCAATAATTTAAAAGGTATAAAGAATATAATAAATTTATATTATAATAGTTATTTTAGGTAACTAGTTCTCTTATTACCGAGGAAAAGTGATATAAAAATCATTTAAACATGTTTTATGCTTTTGAGTTCTTCATTTATTTATTTTTTTTATCTTGAAAACTTTCATTGTTTGTTGCACTTTTGAGTCCCTTTTTTCCGTGCGGAAATCCTCCCGATACCACCTCCTGGTGGCATGTCGCACTCGAACCGACTAAAACCGCGCGCCGTCTCAGGTACTAGGAACTGGGGAACCAGGTGCACCCGATGAAGAGAACCCTGAAACCCCAGCGTACCTCGGGCCATACGGTTTCTAGATGGCCCTCTGCTGTGTGGATACCCCGATGTTACCGTTGCTGCCTCCAAAAGGTGAAGCGCGAACTCTGCAGAGCGAATGTGCTTCCCACCCGCGCCTGCTTCTGCTAGGGCAACAGATAGCCTCATCTGTCACCCCTGGGCTTACAGAGATCATGTCGCGATGTCCAGCGCCCAATTCATCAGCGATACCGGGCCCATTCCGGGCCTGGCAGACCGTGAGAGTTCTAAACCTCACCCGGGCCGCTCCTCTACCTCCTTGGCAAGCATAACTTGCTCGCAGAAAGAAACGGTGGAGTTACACGCGCTCTTCATCCTTTTCCAGTGATCTCTTGCGTCAGCCGGTATGAGTGGGCTCCGTGACGCGTGTCGAGCCATTCCTCCATAACGGGTCTTACCGCCGCAATAACGGCGTGCCCTGCACTTCTGGGTCTTGCATTAATAACATAGCTATATAGTGAGAAGTAATGGATAATTATCATTATTCCTGTCATCTTAAGAGCTCAAGACCTGACAAAAAGTTACAGCACCGCTCTTAGATTCTATTTCGACATTGTGTCGAAGTATCTTTTAGTCGGAATTTATTTGATTACTCTCTTTTTACGACTCATTGTCTGTTCAATTAAAATACCTTCCTACGAGATGATTTAATATTAAAGCGACGATAGCTCAACTAAAGTTAAACTTTAAAACACATTCTGCTTTACAGACGTTTAGCAAGCATCACTGAATCTACATAATCAATTTCAATTAAGTCCATTAATTCTTGAAACGTTTCAAAGTAAGTGTTCCGTGGCTTTTGTAATTTCACTCTAGTTTCTTGTTTTATAGACACTTTTCGTTGAGTGTAAAATGTTATTCACTCATAAACCTCGTCAATAAATTGACAAAAAATTTTTTTTTAATGTTAATGAAAATGTAAATTTCATGAAATTCTTTGTATAAGAAGGCCAAAAGTCACTGTAGACTAGAGGCCGGATCGAAAATTGATGGGTCATGTGAACCACCAGTAGACCTTTTTAGAAAGATACAGGGGCATAAAACAATAAAATTCAGTACTATGCCGTCACTTGTAAACTATCCAACTGAGTACTGGTGAAGCGGAGGGGGTAGCAACCCTCGTTTTTTCATCCTTGTCACGTGATTTCTATACGTTGTTGCGCAATAATAGAATAGAAGAGGTTTTGAAATTGTATGATTTGATGAGTTATTGAACTTCTTGTGCTTATGTTTTTAAGAGATGCAAATAAATAAATATATAAAATAAATATTTTGGACATTTGACACACAACGCCATCTAGTCCTAAACTAAGCAGAGCTTGTATTATGGGTACTAGACAACTGATATTAATACATATATACTTTTTTGTTAATGTTATACATAGAAAATACCCAAACTCCAAAACAAATATTTGCTGATCATACCAACATTAGGTCCGACTCAGGAATCGTACCCGAGACCTCAAGCACAGCAGTCGCATATGGTACCACTGCGCCACCAAGGCAGCTTAAAAAAAATAGAGTTAGTTAAATTGCAGATATGTTTAGTTTCCATATCATCTCTAGGCCACTGAAGCCGTAGTAGTTTTTTTTTAATACAACTCCCGCATTAGGAATATACATTCATGTATCACGCGGATCTTTACAGACATACAAGAAACGGACACAAAGTACACCCAGACTTAGAACAAAAATTTATGGATCACACAACACTTGGCGCGATAGGAAGCGGTGTGACGACCACTAAAACCACTAGGCCAACCGTGTAGTCAGAGTAGTAGGCGTAAAGCGAAAGGAGGGCAATACCCACTGTACTGTGTAGTTTGGCTGTCTATGTGGCCGAGGACGAGGTTCTAGGGGATTTCGTTTTCGGAGATATACCTGAGGTTCTTGTAAAGGACTCACATTATGATGAAACATCGTGTATTTCTGACTGGCCACTGCCATGGTAAGGTTCTTACTCTCACGTACACGTGGATATTTCCATTCAAATCAAGGCCAGCCTGCTAACCTGGTGGCCTAAGATACCCTTACAATATAAGGACAGTTCATACGACATTTGCTTTTACCTGAGATAAAATCAAATATTTCATGATTGTATTAATCTAGTCTACTATACATAAAGGCATGATGACAGTAACCAAGAACCAGACAAATTATGTATTTATCTGATGAAGTAGGACTCATAAAGTTTAGTATAAAAATCGTTTTTATTTTCATATTTAGAGCTAGATTATTTGTTAATTAACAAAAATAATACTACAAAATACAGCAATCCGCCATGTTAAATTGAACACTAATCGGAGTGAGTTACGTCACTTATGTGTAAAGATCACTTTGTTCGGATATAATCGAGGATCACGTTACTGTTTTTAAGAGCTATAATTGACACTGATTGACAAATAGTGACGTCGCGTCTTACACAAACAGACGCCATGACACCACCGAGAATTTTAAACTTAAAATCGCAATTTTTTAGACTGGTGGCTTAAGAGGTCGCTACGCCGCGCTGCGTGTTGTGGGTTCAAGCCCCAGATGGCACAACACTTTGTGTTGCCCACAAATTATTGTTCTAAGTCTGGGTGTTCTTTGTGTCCGTTTAATGTATACATATTTGTAAAGTCCCCCGCGACACAGGATTTATACCTAATGCGGGAGTTGTCTTTTAAAATTAAAATAATAGAAATTCTCATATCGTATTGTTGCTCACAATTAACTCCGAAACTAACACTTTTTTAAATGTGTATTTTCTGTTGTACCTAAATATGATAGTTAACATCACGTTTAGACATATGAAGTCGAGCGATTGAAAAGAGACGAAAAGGAAGTTGCGTATATTCTACTCAGTATTGCTTTCGATTCTATATTATCTGTATTTAAAAATAAAGTCCATTTTCTTTAACAGTAGGCATTTACGATTGTAATATAAAAAGTCACAATGAGTAATTGTAAAATTTTATGTTTAAATTATAAAAATATTATAATTGTAACATAAAAACTCTAAGTTTAAACATTTTTAATTTTCTTAAAGGCTTATGATAAACCATTAAAAAGAAGATAAAGTGAAGAATGTAGGGGTAAATTTTAAATATCGTTGTTAAATAAATATAAAACTTATCATACAAGTTTTTTCAACGCAGACTCCTCTCCGGAAGCTATATCATGTGTTAATGGTAGGACATGCTTCAACACCTTGTAAAGCAAAATTCTCTTTTAGATGACCGAATTTTTCAACTAGGTCATCCCTTAAAATTAGATGGTCCACGCAGACCCTCATGAGCACGCGACTGTTCTAATGTTCTACAAAAATAGCTCAGATCGATATCTCAATATGGACCTGATCTGTTTTAAACGGCCAAACCAAAGGTGACATGGAAAATGATAAAACTTGTAAAGGAAAGTAAATGGAACTTTGATGCTGGATAAACGTCAACAGCGATGCTTGAATTTGGTGAAATTTTAAGTCAAGGCCCCTAATAAGTAATATCTAAGTAGGTACATCAAAAGATTTCAGGAAAATATTTGTTAAAAATAGTAAACGAGTTTACCCGGCATGAGTAAGGAAGAAATACCTGATATTTTCCTTCCTTTGAACCGTAAACCAGTACGACTACATATTTTATTAAGATTAAGTAAGCATATAAGCTATTATGTACCCTTTTGTTTGCGTGGTACTACGCATCTTACTGGCGGTATGATAGACTACATTAAGTCAAAATTTATGTAAAATATATAGAGCTCATTTTTTATTTTGTTTTTTGAAGATTGAAAGAGTATTGAAAGTTCTGGTACATAATCTTTCTAGAACCGAAAGGAAGCGGGTCATTCCTACAATTAGAAACTATAAGAGTTGCTAATGTAAACTTTAAGTGCACGTCGGTTAAAGAAGTCTTTTTGATTCTAAGTCCAAAGCCCATTGGCCACAGAGGAAGCAAAATGGTTGACCACTTGAAAAGACTCGACAATTTCTTTAGAACAATACAGGAAAGAAAAATAGAAGGCAAAAAAACACGAGAAAGGCCGAGATCAACGTATATACAGCCTGTAAAAAAATTGTTAGAAGTGGCGATTGCTCCACCGAGAAGGGAAGTTAGCTCTTAAATTGAGAGAGAGGTACTATTTAGTCAGTGTAAAAGCATTTCGCTCACTCTAAAATAAATAAAGTGTTATAATTAGTCGGTGCACAAATACTTTCTTTCGTTTGTTTTCCTGGGTTTTTAGTAATATTCAAAATAACATAACAGTCTTTTTATATAATACTTTCAAATATGTGTATGAAATTATAGAGAGTAAAGTAGCGTACTTGTTATATACAACGTTAAACATTTTATGCTAGCGACCCGGCCCGTGATTGCATAGTAGGTAGTAGTAGTAGGTAGGTAGTCTTTGAAATACTGGAATTTCCTCTACTATAACATGCCCTTACAATATAAGGACAGTTCATACGACATTTGCTTTTACCTGAGATAAAGTCAAAATATTTTCATGATTGTATTAATCTAGTCTACTATACATAAAAGGCATGATGACAGTAACCAAGAACCAGACAAATTATGTATTTATCTGATGAAGTAGGACTCATAAAGTTTAGTATAAAAATCGTTTTTATTTTCATATTTAGAGCTAGATTATTTGTTAATTAACAAAAATAATACTACAAAATACAGCAATCCGCATGTTAAATTGAACACCAATCGGAGTGAGTTACGTCACTTATGTATAAAGATCACTTTGTTCGGATATAATCGAGGATCACGTTACTGTTTTTAAGAGCTATAATTGACACTGGTTGACAAATACATAGTGACGTCGCGTCTTACACAAACAGACGCCATGACACCGAGAATTTTAAACTTAAAATCGCAATTTTTTAGACTGGTGGCTTAAGAGGCTGTATGTGTATGAAATTACAGAGAGTAAAGTAGCGTACTTGTTATATACAACGTTAAACATTTTATACTAGCGACCCGGCCCGTGATTGCATAGTAGGTAGGTAGTCTTTAAAATACTGGAATTTCCTGTACTATAACATGCATCTATTACACATAATATAAAGCGGTTTATCTATATAATAGAATAAATAAATTAATACATTTTCATCCCAAATCAAGCCACGAAGTTAAAACCAAAAATTGGTTCAATCAATCAATCAACAACCCATAATGTGCCACTGCTGGGCTCGCGTCTCCTCTCAGGAGAGGTTTATGGCCATACGTCCCCACGCTGGCCAAGTGCGGGTTGGCGACTGGCAAGACAATGTTGCGGCTACGTAATCTTACCGTTGGATGTTTTTAAGCCGCCCAAAGGCCTCCAACTAAGCTTCACGACTGTTATCCCATGATAATAACCGGGACCGACTGCTTAACGTGACCTCCGAATCACGGTGACGATCATGGTAACATGCCACCAGCGGTCACCCATCCAGGTACTGACCACGCCGTCGTTGCTTGCCCTCGGTGATTGTTTCTAATCACCGAGTGCAACTGGGCCATAAGTTTTTTCTGAAAATTGGTTATCAGGACTTAATTATGAGAAAACTGAATTATGATTATTGTGAAATGTACTCTCCGAACATTACATACAGATAACACACACAGAGACACAAAAAGTGTAATTTTAATTGTATTATATGTAGGTGTTGCTTATTCTTTGTAGTTTACCTCTGCATTTGTTTTGTTTTTTCTATAAATCACATGTAATCTAATAACGAGAGGGGACACTGATTTCTCTAACATAGGTCACTGAACCTAGCTTCAGGGAGCTCAATATAATTTGTAAATTTAAATTAAATAAATTAAATTAATATAAATTGTAAATATAAATTACTCTATCTATGGCTGAAAACGTTTTTGAAATTCGTTGAGTAATTTAAAAGATTTAAGTGAACAACAGATAGCGAAAGCGACTTCATTTTACACTGTAAAGATATATTACGTATAGCAAGAATATCGAATATGACAGAAAGAAAATCTGAAGGATTCTTCCACACTATTAGTTTTCGTCAAGCGTTTTGAATGTTGTTTATTTGTGCACGCATTTGGAAATGACCCGATTACCGGTAAACAACAGTTTATTATAGAATTTCACATAAATTATGGCTAAGAATCATAGGTATTTTTATTGCCTTACATTACTCACTCATAAACCGAATAATGAATCTTAATGCTTATCTCTTAAATCATCAACAACCCATAACCTCCCACTGCTGAGCTCGGATCTCCTCTCAGGAGAGGGTTAAGGCTATACATCCCCACGTTGGTCGATTGCGGGTTGGGGACTGACAAGATATCATTGAGGCTACGTAATCTTGCCGTTGGATGTTTTTGACCGCCCAGAGGTCTCCTACTAAGCTTCACGACTGCTATCCTATGATAACAGCCGGGACCGACATATATTGCACAAAAATTTCTTGCGTCACTTTTTAGAGATGGAACTTATACCACAAAGAAAACATTCTACTTATAGATACTTTTACCCTAAATAAGAGTTGCACTTTGCTATTGATTAAAAAGTTAAATAGAAATTGACCTAAGCTATAAGCTATGGTGATTCCCGGTACGAAGCCTCGCCTGGTTGGTCTAGCGGTTAGCGTATACGACTGCCGATCAAAGAGGTCTTGGCTTAGATTCCCGGATTGCGTGGAAAGTGTCATTGGATTGTTCTTAGCACAATTTCTTAGTAAATGTCTGGAAGTATGAAAATTTTGCGATGTTCACACTCTTGTCTCCGTCACTCTCGGTTGTCATGAACGTAAAGGCAATCGTTATTGAAAAGTCAGTGCCCTCAAAAATATTGACAACTAGTTCAATCTTCGCATTCAGTTCGCCCTGAGTAATGCGGGTGTCCGATGTTAATCGCCCCGTTTAGAAACTGATGTGCAGGTAAAAAAAGTTCATGAATATTTCGGACATCAAACACAACGCCAACTAGTCCCAAGATAAGCAGAACTTGTGTTATTGGTACTAGACTACTGACATAAATGCACAAATACTTTTTATTTGTAAATAAGTACTTATTATACATAGAAAACACCCAAACTCCGAAACAAATATCTGCAGAACATACAAACATTTTGCCCTACCCGAAATTGAACCCGAGACCTCAAACACAGCAGTCCCATGCGCTACCACTGCCTTACAGAGGCACTCGTCAGAGTGAATAAGAAGATTTTGCACCTATTCCTTTGCCAATGTTATATGCATATATGTATCGTGGAAAGCGATATAGTTTAGTATTAAGTTGCTCAATTGATTACCGTAGTACTCAGTAAGGCGTAAACATCGTGATATCACTTCATATTGTAATGGCGGCCCGTGGACGGAGTCGTATTGGAGAGTGGGGGACTGAAACGGCACATTATTATTCGGAACGCCGACCCGGTCACTGGTCCGAGGCGAAAATGTCGGTTTACCTTGTTAACTTTAAAAACCGTGTTAACAGAGAATAAAGTGAGATTATACAAAGTATACCTACATTATTATTCTTCGCCCCTTAACATACCGTACCACCTACTCAGGACAATACTATCGCTCAGCCATCGCTCCCGTCCTTATAAATACCTGATCTTTATGAATAAAAATAAAACCTAAATAACGTTATTTGTTCCTATTCTGTCCCTAGACTATTCATATTTAAGTGCTTTTTTTAATTTTACTTTATTACCTCGAGGCGTAATCCTTAATACAAACTGTACGTAATCTGAGAATAGTTCTCTGAATAGTGGCTGAGTATGTTTGTTGAATATTTTCCATGTTAAACTGACGGGTACTTTAAAGTATCAATTTTTTTTAGTTATGTGTTACAGCCCAAGGAACAATAGCTTTGCTTAATTAAATGATTTTTTCCAGGTATCTACACCATATTCTACATCACAACGCATCATCATCACATGAATACCCTTCCAATTCTCTGCTGGATAGCAACACCTACAAAGATTTTGGCCTACTGACCAGACAGATTAGTGGCTTGTTACGACACCATAGGATAAATAAGGGTGGTGACCCTCCGTCTTCTTACAAAGGGGCCTCATTCTAATTGCAATGAATGTAGAGTAGGTACCCTACATTCATTGCAATTAGAATAATGCCACTTTGTCAGGGATCCATTAAACAAGTTTTATTAAGAGGTTCTCATTTTCATTTAATGATATTTATACCGAAGATCGTAATGCATACTAGTAATGAATACTTTGGACACCCCTGGTTCATTCAAACCGGTAGTGTATATAAGTAATGAATTGTAAAGTTTTAAGATTTTTAACGACTTTTATATGTACGACATTAAGTTTTAGTACATACGTACTTTCGTTAAGTAATACGACTTTATATATAAAGTTAGAGTTCGTTTTAAAAATATGCATTAATCATCTTGCGCTATGAACTAAACAGCAAATAGCAGTTTTGTAATTTTTGAGCACTAAATTTTAACACGAAATTATATAAATATCAAATCGAATTTAAGTCCTACTCTTCAACAAAGACACTCATAAATTCTGGTTTAACAAAATTCAATCAGGATTACTCAAATAAAAACAGTATTTATCCAAATACCTATGAGCAACATAATGATAAGATGTTTCGATACTGTCTGTGACGGCCGTCTCATCGGAAATGAGATTGAGCAAGCGACAAAAATATATTATAGCTCCCAAATTTAAATCTATCAGGCACAAGTATACCGTAAGAGCTCCCTAGCTGTATTTTTATTCGTTTAAATGTGCCCCGTTGGACCGCTAACAGCGTTAAGTTCCTTAGTTCGAATCTCTTATAAGGAATACTGTAATAGGGGTGTTTAAATAGGGAAGCAACTCTTATGGTGCGGGAATTGATCGTCACATCGTAAAGGTTTCGTATCTTTTTTTGTTCACTAGTAGCGAAGACGGAACAAAAAGCTTACAGCAGCTTAAGCAGAAACTTTAAAGAGATGAATGTTTCCCATGGGTCCTCTTGACACTTTAATATACACACGTTGTATACTTTAATTATTACACGTTGTCAGCAACGGAAATAAATAAGTATAAGAGGCTTTAGAACTTGACAGTACTTAGTTATCTATTTATAAGAACCCGAAGTCCATTGCTGGAGCTCTGTCTATTCTATTATTACTACCGTCTTAAGATTTTAAAGATTTCTATTGTCTTCTAAAGCCATATCGGTCACTCTTTTCTTTTTTCTGATGGCCTAGTTGCGAATGTTTATTATACCAGCTATTACCGTCAGCTTTACTCGCATGATTATTTCTAACTTTGAAAATGAAAAACATCCATACATTTTCCAGTTTACATATAATCTGAAGTGGGAAGTCCGGTCAATTCTCCAGGTGGACTGATGGTCGCTGGAGCCGACAAGTTAGAGTGGAGACCACGATTAAGCAAACGCAGTGTAGGGTGCCCTGTGGCACGATGGACCAACGATTTGAGGAAAGTGACTGGCGGTGGATGGATGAGGACTGCCCAAGACCGGGGTGGTTGGCGCTCTTTGGGGGAGGCCTTCATGCAGCAGTGGACAGCAATAGGCTGAAGTAGTATATAGCCTGTAATATTCACAAATAATGTTGTAAAAGAATTTCCAAAATCGGTTCAGCTGATCTAGTGATTACTTTCTACAACCTCATTAATTAAGAAACTTTGCTCTTTATAATATTAGTATATTAGTATTCTTCAATATTCTTAGCCTTACTTGGGTGTTCCTATCATTGGCCCTACGAAACTTTCCTAAAGACAAATCCTGCTTTTTAATTCTTTGATTAAGACTCCATTAATTTTTTAATGTTGATTTATCGTTAAAATCGAATTCAATACTACCACGACTACATGTGCTACTGTCATCAAATATGACTAAAAAGATCTTTAAAAATTTTGACTATCAATAACTTGGGTTACTTCTTAAAGTTAAAATAAATTCTTCAGAAATCCTCATGAATTAAATTTCATCCAGTTTTCATTATATTTTGTCTGACATTACATAAATCATTTAAAGTTATTACATGTTATCTACAAAATAAAAAAAAATGGCAGCTAATAATGTAACCTGTAATGTGTTTTCAAAATAACACATATTGCAAAATTATGTACCGACTTTATAAGTATTAGTATTGGCTAATTTAGTAAAATGGTTTTAATTCAACAAACTATGAAGAAAATACTCACAACATTGTTTAGTAATGTTTCCTTTACATACAAAAAGAGTGTAACACGTTCTCATCAAATATTACAGCACACGTTTTACACACTCTAAACGACGCTCTCAAATCTTTTCAATTTGATCCCACTTTATTTTACATAAAGATATTTCATGAAAGTTAAATACCGACGGGAATTCGAAAATCGGTAAATCTTTTCAGTGCAATAAAATTTAGTGCTCTCTGAATTGAGTGTAAACGTAGAAGAGTGTCCTGCAAGGCCGCAATAAGAACTCACGTGTACAATTTTATAGCCTCTTGACCTAATGTTGCCTAATAAAATAGTAAAGCATTCGGTTACTCTTTGTTTCTTTTTTACTATTTAAAGGAATTTCTTTCCAATAATTCTAACTGCAATGCAATGAATAATAAGAATTAACCCGTTTAACAGATCATTTGGCTTTAAAGACTCCATAATGGCACATTCATTATAAAGCAACTGTGTCTTTTATGAGACTTATATAACTTTGAAATATAAATAGAAGGCAGCTCTATCTGTCTGTCTGTTATGCTTTCACGTCTGAATCGCAGCATTTATTTAAATGAAATTTGGCAGAGAGTAATTTAATTCTTGAGGAAGGGCATATGCTACTCTTTACCGCAATAACCGAGATACCGAGAAACCGCGGGCAAAACCTAGTATAAAATAAAATATTAAATAGACAAATTGACGAGAATATTGATGGAGTGATGATTTGCTCAAGATGGCTGGCAGAAGCTGGATGCAAGAATCAAACCAAGGGCCGTATAACTGGAGAGGCCTATGTCCAGCGGTGGACTGCGGTAGACTGATAATGATGATGATGATGATTGATAGCTCCCGACTGCTTTGCCCGATGGCCGTTTTGTTACCCAATTAAGGTGAAGCCAAAAAGAATAGAATCGTAATAGTTTTGGCAGTATAAGTATGTTACATGTGTCTCTGTAGCGTCTAAATTACTGAACCGATTTTATTGAATGAAGTGAATAAATGATCAGCTGGGTGACATAGGCCAAATAAAGATAATCGAAAAAAATACGTAGTCAGGTTATAGTTCTATAAGCTTTATACGTGTTAACAAACTGTTAGATTACATTGGACTACACCTTCATGCATAGATTCAACAATATTAATTTATTTGCGTCTGACAACCATTCTCCTGCTGCCATGTGATTTGATATGTTTTATCACAATAGCTCTATAGTCTCGTTGTCTATACTCATAGAAGTCACAATTAGTATAATAAAGAAATAAAGATAAATACATTATATAGTATTTAATCAGTAGGATTTCTTTTAACGCATTTTATTAATTGAATTAAATTAATAAAATGATTAATTGAATAATTAATTAATAAAATGATTAATTAATCACTTTACGATTAATTTAATTTAATTGAATCATTATTCAATTAAATTCAATTAATCGTTCATTTAATTTAAAAGAAAATGTTTCAATAAATCAGTTCTAAACGATATCATTGTTGACAATTTATCAAAAACTCATGTGTTTTTTAAACTCTTTTCTTTTGGATTTCCAAATCTAGTGTTTAAAAAAGTTCAAAGTTAAAAAAAATTTAACTCAATCCTTTAAACAATTATTGATTTTCCCTTTCCGTCAAAAGATCTATGTACTTTCAAATCATAATGGATAAATTAATATAAGTAAGTAAATAATTAATATTTCGGACATCTAACACATCTATCAGTGCATCACTGTACAATAATGTCATTATGTGGAGCACGAGCTAATTAAGAGCTTGTGCTTCACAAAGCTGGAGAACCTATGTAAAATAAGGATCTGCCCTCGTTTTTGCTGACAACGTACAAATACGTTTGTCGATGGAATTCTTTCTGCTAAGGTAACATTCTATAACTTATATGAAAAATAATCATAACGGTAACCTGTGATAAAATACTTAAGTTATATACAGCAAGTTCCAAACTACAGTAAAATTATCTCAATACGAGCAAACTATAACTAAAAAGGTAGTAATTACAGACAACTAGGTAACGCAAATCGAAGTACAATAACGTTTTAGCGACCCTATCCACCCTTCACATGAAACTCTAGTAGCCTTTCATCATCAAAACGAAACACTTGTATTCGGACCACGTTCATTTTAAGTAGACGTATCTCAATAAGCCACTATAGTGTGGTTCACCATGCTGCATTATCTGCATTCGCAGAGAGTATGGTGACCACCACTCTTGGACTTTGCTCATGCTTTCTATCAAGCAGAGTAAAGTCACTTTGACAGGCTCATACATAAAAAAGTATTAAAAATAGTCAGACAAATTCATACAGAACTCTATTGTATCCCGCCTAAGTACTATAATAAAAGCGACTAAGGCAGCATAGTTGAGTTTCGTCCATATATATATATATATATATATATATATATATATATATATATATATATATATATATATAGAGTACTTAGTGTTTCTAACAAAATATTTTGCTTCCATTCGCCCATAATCAACATCGCGTGCTTAGCAACTGTAGAATTAGTAACCGTTGTCTGACTTAGCTACAGACTGAAGCCTTGTCCATTGTCTCTAGGAGAAAATAAATAAGATTTCAAGTTACGTGCCTACACTTATCCCCTGCATCTCTCTGAAAAGTAAACAAAGGCCAATAATATCTGTACAATAGGTATTGAATGAATTTCTTTGCAGAAATTTGTGTATGTATTAGTTTTGTTTACTTTTGCGGATGTAATACAGTTAAAGGTAACATTATATTTGAAAAAAAACGACCGTTACTTGAGAGTTCTTTTTCGTGTACTACCTACCTACCTTTAATACTTCAATCATTATTTTCACACTTTTGCCGGGGATTTTTTAATAACTTCTAAATTCTTTTGGGCTTAAAAAATAATAAGATGGCTTTATGTGTATTTTATTGCTTTGCAAATCCCTTTCAATTTAATGGATCTTTAAATAAGGTAATTTATATTTACTTTAATAAAATGTTTTATAACCTACTCAAGCTTCCAGAAAATGGTACTTACATTATCGTAACAAATAAAAAAATTGTATTTAAAGGAAATAATTGAGGAAAAGTTGAAATATATGGATTTCATTGATATTTATCTTAAATTGAGTTGGTTATTTCATGAATAATGACCAAGTAAAAATTTCTGAAGACAAAAAAAGGACAATACACGAATATATATTTATATATGTATGAAATATAATGATGCAGTTTGATAAGTATGGTAACTGCTAAAAATAAAATAATAATTTTCTAATGAACATCGACATTTCAAGATAAAATTTAGTGTTTATTGTGTAATAATACCAAAATAAAACTACGTCACTTAAAAAAATATATTAATTTATCACACGTACAACGATCACAATTGCTAAAACAAAACACATCATTGTCAACTGAAGGAGTTTGGATGAAATGACTCTAACACTACAAACAAACCAGCGTGAGAACGACCCCTAGCGGGCCGCGGACAGACATGCGGGAGAGGGCCGGTTGTAGCAAGCAGCTCGGGCAAACATACGACACGTACGTGGGCGTGCGGCGAAGTGATTGCGCGACACATGCAGGCGTGCGCCCCTGGCGCCACCTGATAGTCCATATAGTTCCCGTAGCCCATGTGATCGCAGGTACAGGTACAGTTCTCGATATGCCGACGCAACTCGAGCTCGAGCTCCCAAGGCGGCTCCATGAGCGCGTCGAGGCGGGCGGGCGCGCGCCGCGGCGTGCCCGCGCCTCCGCGCGCTGCGAATGCGGCCCCGGGCCGGGCGCGGGCCGCACCTGCGCCTAGCCACCTGCGTCCCCGCCCCCCGCCCGGCTCGCTCCACCATACAACAGGGACTAGCGCGGCCCGACGCTGGCGAAACGGCCCTCGCAGCGAGCTCGAGGCCTTGCGACCGGATAGTGACGAGCCGCGTAGCGCGACGTTCCTCGCGTGTCGGCGCACATAGCGTGACGGCCGCCTGCCGGCTGGAGAATGCCGCGCCGCGAGCTCGGCCGGGTACTAGACCCGGGCGACCCGGTCGCGCCGGCGCCTCGAGCTCCACGTGACAGCCCGCCCTCGGCACAAGCCCCCGACATCTCACCCCTCTCCTGCTGCGACTCTCACCGCCGGACACGTCTCTCAGATGCACAATCGTCAACCATCAATTAACTCTAGACTTAGGAATATTAGTCGGAATTTAAAATGTTAAACAAAACCAATAAATTCAAACAAATTTCGTAAATATCAAATACATTTTGATGAAAAGGTTATTTTAATTTTAATTGCCTACCTGATTTCATATAGGTGAGATAAACCCATAAATTTGCATACATGATTTCATGAGATGAAACTTTGCTACACCCGATTTAAATAAAAGGAAGCATTATAAACAAGCTTATAAATTTAATATGGTTACAAAGTTAAATGCGAAACTTGTGTTGCGGCTTTGTAGTTCGCGAACCGTTCAACACAAACTCGTATAATACCGCATATTACATGCTAAAATTTCCTTTACGTGAATTAAATATGTACCGATCTGTTTGGTGGATTATGTATTCGAAGTCTGAATGCTTTTATTTGTAAAGTTTTATATAAAATGAACACCGCAACAACTTTAGTTGGATTGCATTCAACATTGTTTGGAGATTTTTAGTAGGTAATATTAAACATAATATTATAAAAACAGAGTTGAAGATTTGTATTACTGGGAAATTTAGAATTAGATGAATGTAAGAAAATGCGAAAAAAAACTGTGTGAGTGTATTCATATCAATCCCGTGCCTGTTAAAGATAAACTATAACACTTCAAAATCTAGCTTATATGATAATCAGACTATACCAGCACGCCTGCATGTATAGCAGAATCAAGCTTGGTGGCCGATCTGTAAATTCTCTAAGACAACTTTCTTTCGAGGAAAACTGTAGGTACAACACGAGTGTATAGGAATGAATGAGGGTAAGTACGAGTATGATCTCACATTTTGAACGGAGTTCCAAGTCCTTTAAGATACCAAACTAGTTCAAAAGCCTTTTAAAGCAACGGAATTACCTTACAGCTTAAGCACGACTGTGAACGCCATTCATTATAATTTAAATTGGTTTCATTCTGATCATATTGAAAGATGAGACAGTTGCAATAGATACTGATCAATTGAATCCTCAAAATCCAGAAGATTTCTTCTGTGTATTACAGTACACAAAGTACGTTACTCTTCATTATAAATCATTAGAGTGAATAACGCATGTGGTCATCATAGTCTCTTAACATATAACATAAATATGTTTAGTATAGGAGTAATTATCAGGCCAGTTTGTCTAATTGATTGAGGAGTCGGGATAGCTATAGTTGTCTGGTCTACGTTGAGCTGCACACAACAGGCGTAAAGTTCCTGGAAATAACTCGTGAATACTATAACTACAACAATTTTAGCACCCACATTTAATTATTTATGTAACTTAATGCTGGAATTTTACGAAGCGTAAGTATTTTTAGTCAAAGGGAAAATACCTAGAGTTCGTTGCCCGTTAGTTAGGCAGATCAAATTTGCTCTATTCTCAATACTACGATCCATGCTACCCCACACACTGCTCGAGACAAGTATAGGCGTCAAGCTATCACTCACAAAATGACTCCAAATAGGGGCCACGACCCTCAGAATTTATAATAATGACATAAAATAGAATAATTTTCGGTCCCGGGAATATATCACCTCATAATAAACAAATCAGAATAATGTAGGTAATATATATGTAGGAACAATTTGCTTAGTTTGGCGGCTTTTCTTAATTACCATACGTCTAACATGACACTACACGCTTGTTTAAACTGCAAATTATTCAATTCATAAGGTTCTTGACTTTCATTTGCTATACTTTAGGCGTTTTTTTATAACTTAAAAAAATAGCCGAATGATTTGGGTACGTCACCTTATACAAACGATTTATCTGAAATAATTATGCAGAGATTTTATTTCAATCAATGCAATATGTACGTAATAACTACATTTATTCATTACATTCCTAACCCGCTAGTTTTTACAAGTCTTTGTTTGTAATCACTCAACTAAATACTTGTCATCTTAGATTGGAAACAATGCTCATTAATTATTGTAGCTTATGAAACAAGGGGACGAGCATGTTATATTGAATCACAAATTGACAAGATCTTTTTAATTCTCAACCATCATCTATACAATTCTCGAGCACTTTTTTATTAACGGAATTAGGACGCAGGTGGCCTGGAGCAGAGAGGCTGGATGCGTGCGCAACGGCCGCGCCACGAGAACGCGCTCGGGGGAGCGCGCGGCAGTCGGCATGAGGCGCGCGCGGAGTGTTACGGGACCCCTTCGGCGGGCCCACCCCGCGTCGGGGGCCACCTGGAACGTCCAGGTACTCTCAATGGACAGACACAACCTCCCGCCTAACTGTTAACTGAGTTCTACGTAATAATTCTTATGTTTCCAACCGTGCCAGTTCGCGGGGCTGCTTTATAACATGAAGTGTATCATAACCACCTTGTCGATATGATCAGTAAAAGCTGGAACTCAACAGTTGGGCGAGGACTTGTTGCACTAACAGATTTGATCTTTGAATACATAAAAATATATAAATACTGTTAAGAATAACTATCTTATTTATCTTCTTTATTACTAGCAAATATGATAACCACTTATCCAAAACAAAGATTTAAAAATGGACATGAAGCCTGATAATATCTCCACAGACTAGTGCCTTTTCTTTTAGCTTAACTTAATCTTTTGTTAAATTATTCTATGATATCATTCATTAATTATCAATGTCCGCAATTAATTTTGTGTGAAATTCAAGATAAACAAACATGCGCTTACAGTGTTTTCTATCTTACAGCCGGATCGAATAAAGTATTTCTCGCAACCACAAATTGCAATTGTGTAATAATTTGAAAACTAAAGTAGAAATATTATTTCTTTTGTGGTAATGTATGAAAACAATGTAAAAAATTTGATAGCCTTACTGTCAGCAATAGTAGGTTGGTGAAAATTTCAGTAACTAACTATTATTTTATTACATTGTGATTCTGTAAAAGCTAAACTAACCAAAAGAAGAGGTTTAAATTTAAATACTTTAAAGCGTGAGTTGTGTACTATCAACGCACATTATGAAAGCCTACACATTATTCTATGATTTATGATGCATACATTGACATATCTAGATTTAAATCGGTGGGTATAAATTCCAAAACACAACATTTACTACAGTGAATTGTACTGAAAGCTACGGTTACAAGTTATATACACTACTATTGTAATAACTTATATGTAATCATATAGTTAATTAAAAGATATGTAAAATTATATCATCATCGTCATCAACCTGTTGCAGTCCATTGTTTAAAATTATATAATTGTCTGATAAAGCAAACATTTAACTTTACGGAGTAGTTACTGAATGGGATCTAGTATACCGAATCAAAATACATCGGACGATATTACTACTAGAATAGCTTAGTTATTTTCTATTATTAATATAATTTCTTGTAATTTACTCATATTCAATATTACACCTATCCGCTACCCACCACCAGCAGGCTCTCTAAGCAAAGTTAATAAAATGCGATCATATGGGGCAATCATGACAGGATGATTAATCGGTCTCATTTCTGTTCCATGTTATACGAGTGTTCAGACCTCTTGAGACAGAGTCTTTTTTACGCAATTGAAAACAAAGTACGGCCTAACATTGAATTTTAAAAATTCCTTTTACTTCGATTGTCTTTGTTGATTATCGAGGCCGAATTTCCAAAACAACTCTTAAATAATGTTAAAAATGGATAGAAAAAAAACTCACTATTTAAGTAATCCCACTGACAGTGCCTCTTTCGTTTCGTCCACTTTTATCACTCGCTGCATGCTTGTTCGCCGGCTCTTGGTGCTTTTCAACAGTCCGGACCGTAGTAAGTAGAGATCAATTGTCTCTGCCCTCTGGTAAATAGAGGCGACTTTGTGTATTTATGTTAATAAATCCCGTAATTTTTTTCCCGTAATTTAAATAAATAATAAATAAATATACACACATACAAACTTTTATGTAAACAGGTGGTTCGAGGCAAGATGAGTTCACAATGTTTATGGCACGCGTGTCGAGCGCTGTCTGCTGGCCTACTGCTGATGTTATTGGGCGCTGCGATGGCTGTTATTGGTAATTTCATTTTCATATAACCCATTTACTTAAAATTTATAATAGTGAATAAAATTCTTTGAATCTGCTGATGTTGATATGGTTAATTTCTTTTGTTTTTTGTTTCGAGTCTCTATAGATGAATACGAAGATTGTTAGTCTAGACCCCATTACCAACTACAAAATTAATAAAGTTCGCCGTTTGAAAAAAAGAAGTCATGACTTTTTGAAGATATCTAAGTTGATGTTTAGCCAAGATCACGTTAAGCATCTTGTGTTACAAACACGCAAATAAAATTTCTGTTGGAAGGAAAAAACACCCCAGTTTTTCTATATTTTTATTTGATTCTCCGCTTCTTTTGGATGTGGCCTGTTGAGAATAACCTTCCTCGACAAATAGACCGTGTTTAGGTTGTCTGAAAGAGATCGCTGTGAGCGATAAGACTGTATCATTTGCATATTTGTGACTCATCCTCAGGTTTTAACTTTGTAATTTTGCATTTATACAATAAAAAAAATTATATATACTTTTTCAATGCGAACCAGGAGTTTTGAGATTAGCGACCTCGCCAAACACACACACTCTCCGCTTCATAATCTTTACATAGTATAAAATAAATTCAGTTCCGCTGTCTGTTCGTTTATTATCATTTAAACTACTGAACGTATTAGGATGCAGTTTTCAGCAATAGTAAATTTCATAGACTATGGTGCGAAACCGGTCTTTTGAAGAACAGTATCCGATATCATATACCTTCGCTTCTAGCCTTCTTCTCATTCTAATAACAGGCGTAAACACGTAATTGTGCTATTGAGTTAAGCATGTTAAGCATTTCCATATGTGGTGCGGGTAGGAAACGTTTCCTACCTCACGTAACGGAGCTGACACTTCCGGCTTGAAGCCTCCAACTACATGTGTTGTCTCACTGCTGCCGTCACGATGCAACTCTCCGCGTAGCTGTTTCATTCCATTGTAGTCTTGCGATTCATTATCTAATTACTGCCTATGTTCATGTGTATATTATACTTGTTTTACACAGTATAATAGAAAAAAAATTGTCTGACTCGTTGGTCCAGTGGTTGGCGTTAGCGACTACCGATCAAGAGGTCTCAGGTTTGATTTCCAGGTTATGCTAATGTTGGGTTTTTTTTAACAAGAACTTCTTAATAACTGGAATATGTTAGATGGTGATGTTTCCCGCCCGTCCCTCGGAGAGCACGTTAAGCCGTCGGTCCTGTTTGTCATGAACATCTATGGCAATCGTTATAAGGAAGTCAGTGCCCTTAAATATGCTGATGACAATTTCAATCTTCGAGTTCAGTTCAGCCTCAGGGTTGCGGAGGTCCAATGCCAGTCGCTCCGTGGAAAAACTGATATTCAGTTAAAACAGGTTGATCTAGTAGCCGAACCCAAACAATCTTGGGAATAATGAAGGCTAGGATGATAGAGATGAATAGAAAAAGTCTTGATAAAAAAAAGAAAACAAAAGAAAACCTTAAACATATTTTCTCTTTCAATTCATAACAATTTACATTACAAATTCTCGGTTCCGTAGTTCATGTCTCGGAATCCTTAAAATTTCGTCATGTGCATCCGTCCCAGGCTTACCTTCCAAACGCTTAGTGCTAAAAAGATAAAATTTTGCATATATGTATAATTTTTTTTTTTTTTTTTTTATATTTAAGCTGCCAAAATGACTCTGCCCTGCCTGATAGAAAGCATGAGCAGAATCCAAGAGTGGTGGTCACCATCCTCAATGCGAAAAAGAACAATGCAGCATGGTGACCCACACTATGGCGGCCTGGGGGGAAGGGGGATGGTGAGGGTGGGCCTCCGGTATCCTCACTCACTCGATGAAACACAGCGTAAGCGCAGTTTCACACCGGTTTTCTGTGAGGCCGTGGTATCACTCCAGTCGAGCCGGCCCATTCATGCCGAAGCGTGGCTCTCCCATTACATTACAACGACCACAAAGTGCTAAAATAAAATCACGAACAATATTTTTTGGGGTATCTCCCCATGTAAAGGGGGGATCATTTAGTTATCTCGTTCCTACCCCATAGTATGGGGTATCATCAGATAGGTCTTTTAAAAACGCTAAGACGACTCTTTGAATTAAGTATCAGTTTGCGCCGCAATTGCAAATTAGGGCATCCCGCCACCCCTCTAAAAGCTAGACAACTGGCTCGATAAATCTAATAAACACATAATGTTACTCCATGTGATGAACTTTAAAGGAACAACTTCAAGAAATAACTTTGTTAGTTCAGGAGTAATAGAGGCTTAACTTTTAAAATACGCTATCTTAAAATACTTCGTCCAAAAATAACGTAACTTACACCAAACCTGCCTTATAAATTCACGTGCCTTTATGGTTGACTACGGAACCCTATTCTATTTAGAGAAAGAGATGTGTAAAACGTAATTAATATAAATATTATAAATAAACATGTGCATTACAAAAATAACATATTTTTATTGCTTAAAAGTACCTGGATGACCGGTATTTTCATATTGGTATTTTTTTTAAATAAATCCTAATCATTTCTATATATTACCTCCGAGATCACCCGCATGCTAAATTCCATGAAAACCGTTGGAGCCGTTTCCGAGATATACAAGAATTGTTCGTCTAAAGGCATTAGATATATAGAACTCACTATATTATTTTGGTATACTATAATCGTAGTTTTATTTACTACATACTAACATTTCACATAAATATTGGTATCACGATAGAAGGTAGCCAGTATTATTTTCGGATAATGTAGCTTTCCATTGATGAAAGAATGTTTGCTTAGTAGTTTAATCATGAAAACAAACTCACATTCGTACTTATAATATTGGTAACGATATTCATATAAACTGGATTACTAAATTACTTGCGAAGTAAATATAATATACGTATGGCTTAAACCCTCTCCTAGAAGGAGACCCGAGCCCAGCAGGGCGACATTATGGATTGTTGATTGAAATATAATAGAAATCTATAATTACGGTTTAATATAGACGAATCAAATAATTTATTTTTCAATTGTAAATTATTTTGACATAATGTTTCAGGTTACTACGCGGATACTTTGTCGGTAGCGCAAGAAATTCGGGGTAATTCTACTATCTCGGTGAAGGATGAAGCTCGTGGATTTCATTTGAACAACCTGTCGTATGCTGGACCAATCGTTATGGGGTTTGGAGGTAGAACCTATTTTATTACTACTAATCTAAACAGGGATTAGACAACTGCGCTGATAAATTACCCGTACAGAAGGACACAATTGAGTATGCTCTTGTATTTAAATTGAGAGTGAACTTGCTGACTAGATAACTCTAATGACAAATTGTTTCACGAAGAAATTTATTAAGTTAGTTCAATTACTAGGCGAGACAAATGATACTGATAAGTTTTAGTAAATGAACTAATAAAATGTCACAGTTGAAATTAAAAAAAAAAGTAGTAACAAATAAATATAATACAGTTTTCGCCGATTTTTAACTAGTTATTTTTGCCACCTTTCTAGACTTTAATAATTGCGTACAGCATTACTAATTCATGTATATATAGGTATAGTACTTTAAGCCGTGTTGAAATGATTTTTCCAGGGTTTATCGTGGTAGCAGCTTGTGTGATGACTTTTGAGGCTCGCGATAGTGCAGCAAAAGTGACCCCAGCGAGGCCACAAGCGATGCCACGGCCAATGCCTCGCCGCGGGCCACAGTGCGCCGCACCAGCGCGCCTCGACCAGCTGGGCGTCTACCGCCTGCCGCACGTTCTACCCCTACCACACGCCTTGCCTCTAGCACCACCACATAGATATAGACCGAGTCACCATCAAAACAGGTACATTCATCGAACCCAATATATCGGTTTGTATTAACCGTTACAAACCTTCGATTTGTTTTACATTGATAATCCTCTAAAATGTCCTTTATTACGGAGATTTATTACTTACGTTATAATAAAACAATATGTCCAACCCTGTAGTTAAGCTATTTCGTCGCTTGAACGCCTTAATCACTTGTCATGTCATCGCTTTGCCACGTTTGAATGTGGGATGTGTTTCACGATGCATCGATATAGATGAAGGCGAAGCGGGTGTAAAATACGAACATCATAGGGCAGTCAGTGTATGTGACACAGAGTCGGTGGTGAAAGAGGAAAGGCACGAGCCCGCTTTGGCTCAGCGCCGGACTTGCGTAGCAGCAGCACGCGCGCTGCGTTGCCAGTTAGTGTGCTTCGCCGCCCGCTACGACGCTACGCACTCTCCGTGGACGAACCGCCACATTCGGCTATCAGGTACTGTAAAGCGCCGTTGTATTTGATGCTATTCTTCATCTTCTTCATTCTTATTTGCTTTGTTTATAAATTCCTTCTCATGTATAGTTTTTGTAGCACCAAGTGGAGTTTGTTGTAACATTTGTATTCTAGGCATTTAGGTAAAGCTCGTTAAAATATTTCGCTTCGCTTAAAGTACTTATATGTTATCTAATTAGTGAAAAAAATGAATTAATTTACTTCCATTTTAATCTTATCAGTACATTAATAAGTCATAAAATGATGGTTTTAGTGCAAGCGCAGCAGAATCAGAGTGTGGCTCCCAGTCATCGTTAGCCCTGGATCTGCATGGGAGTGGCGCGTGCGCAGGCATCACGCTCCGTGTGCGGGACAACACACGCCGCCGGCCGCTGGCGAGGCAGCAACGATTGCGGGATGATACTGTACACCGTAAGTATTACTTTATTATTATTGTAAGTAGAAAAGGCCTGAATAAATGTATGTCGCTCACATACTTGTACCCGGCCTAACAGATGTATGAGAATTTGATACAGAGGCTTAATAGGTTAGACGATATAGATATAAGACAAAAAAAGCCGTGAGATAATTTGTTAAAATAAACAATAATTTATTAGTTATGATTTGACATGATATTTTCATAAATCACACATATAAAAAGATATATATATTTATTATTCTATTTTTCATATTTTATGCTATTACATTATTGTTAAGAAGAATAGGGAAAAAAAGCAAGAAAGTGCTGCCAAGAACTATCGTTCTAATCATCATTAGTATAGTTCAGTTGTTGTCTGTTTCATAAGAATCTTTCACTAATCACTTAGCTTAGGAATATAATAATATATATACATAGTTTTAAACACAGTTACATAGGTACAGTATTTATAGTAGTTAAATAAAAGTATATGTGTATATTTACTTATTATGTATATATATATATTTACTTGACTGCCTCGGTGGCATAGTGGTAGCGTATGCAACTGCTGTGCTTGAGGTCTCGGGTTCGATACCCAGGTCGGACCAAATGTTTGTATGATATGTAAATATTTGTTTCTGAGTTTGGGTGTTTTCTATGTATAATATGTATGTATTTACAAAAAAAAGGTATATATGTATTTATATCAGTTGTCTAGTACCCATAACACAAGCTCTGCTTAGCTTGGGACTAGATGGCGTTGTGTGTTAGATATCCGAAATATTATTTTTTTATTAATTAATTATATTAAAAAACTACAAGTGCGCATAGACCTCAATTTAAGAATGACAACTTCTTGCAATTAATGTAGACTTTTTTCGTGATGAAAATTTTCGAGTTTGTTTAAGGTTTCAAGTTTTCTTTTTCTTCGCAGATGGTTGACGTTACCCTGCGTAGTTTGCACCTTTAGTCGTGTCTCACGACAACCATGGGATGAACAAAGGTGGTGACACACCGTATACTTAACCCATCACCACATGTACACAACAAATAAATAAATATTTTTTACGATTTTTTGAATACCAAACGACATCACACAGCTTCTCTACATCATTACTACGGCATATTTAAATGTGTATTAATTATATATTTAATTTTTTTGTAGCTACACCAGTGGAAAGCGTTAACAACGTAAACGACGTCGAAGAAATTACACACAGGTAATATTAACGCCAGATCCAGGTCTAGTATTTAGTAAATCGGTATTTTCCAACTATTTTAGAATAATGAGAATCTGAACTGAATGCAATTTTTAATATTCAATAAATCCCGCCATTACAAGTTACTCGAACTGAGTTCAGGCAACTAATTAGTCAACTAATTACATCTCTATTTTCGTTATGTTAAAAAAGGTTATAGGTAGGGCGCTCATAGCCCAGTTGCACTCGGTGATTAGAAACAATCATCGAGGGTAAGCAACGATGGCGCGGTCAGTACCTGGATGGGTGACCGCTGGTGGCATGTTACCATGAGCGTCTCTGTGATTCGGAGGTCACGTTAAGCAGTCGGTCCCGGTTGTTATCATACGATAACAGTCGTGAAGCTTAGTTGGAGGCCTTCGGGCGGTTTAAAAACATCCAACGGCAAGATTTACGTAGCCACAACGTATTCTTGCCAGTCCCCAACCCGCACTTGGCCAGCGTGGGGACGTATGGCCTTAACCCTCTCCTGAGAGGAGACCCGAGCCCAGCAGTGGGACATTATGGGTTGTTGTTTGTTTGTTTGTTTTTTAAAAAAGGTTGAGACACCATGGTTAAATTTTAATTAAATTAAATTAGAGAGACTCATTTCTTATCTGATATTTCAGTGTCAAGTTGCTGTGATTACTGGATGTTGCAAAAGCATTATCAGAAATGTTAAAACTGCCCTATACATTTCATAGTATGTTTAAATAAACGATAAGTTTAAAAATAAAAACCTGACTAAAAGCTATGACACATGTCTATTTTTACGAATCTATTGTCACTAGATTCAATAAAATCGATACAGCAGTTTAGATGCTACAGGTGGAACATACGAGAGTACATAGACTTCTAAAACTGTAATTCTGCTTTTTGACTTTGCTATAGTCGGGGAATTATTTTCGTTCAATGCAGTGCGATTAGGACTGCGTACTTGGAAGATGGAGCATACTCTGCTCTTAAGTATGAAGCTACAAGTACTTCTGCATCTGGGAACTAGTTATTAACCCATCCGGACCCCCCCCCCCACCGCCTACTCGCACTGAAGCGGGCACCATCTGCTGGTAGACTCTCTTATTTAGGCAACGTACGGCATACGCGCAACGTCGCCTCCATGCGGCTGGCCCGACCCATAATAGACCTTATGCAAATTAGAAAGTGATGATGTAAATGAAGATAGTAGATCATGTTATGAAAACTAACTACAAAACTAACAGCATTGCTAAATCACACTCTTCTACAGAACGCATTTACCAGACCAATTTGACTTTGGGTATCAACTTGAGCAAAAATCAATGTATTAATCATCTTTTCTCTGTTTAGGGTGGAAAGTGAAGAGGTAAGTAAAACTAACATAGAACTGACACATTTATCCGTGGAGAGCGAGCAGAGGGCGAGTAGCGCACCACCGGCGACGTGCCTCTCCCCGCCGCTGTCGCCCCAGCTCGTGGTCACACCATGCTCTCTGCCTGATCCGACAGACAACGATACCTGTATCACTATTGAACCCCCACAGACAAACTCACCAATGCAAACTAGCACAGACGATAACTGAGGATTACCTTCGTCTCGCAGCGACGAGACACACGAAAATCACTCTTGTTGAAAACATTTTGTATGAATTATACAAATTTTTCGGTTTCCGTTTTACTTAGGTATAAAATATAATAAATGTATTGTATGTATATACAAAACGCACTTACCGAGTTTTTGATGTGTCTTCATAAAATGTCGACAATTATAACCTATTTTTTAGATCTATTGAAACGTATATCTGTTGTAAAACATTTACTTGGAGAAGACACTATCGATTTGAGGAAGGCATAAAGAATATCTTGCAACTCTAATAAACGCAAGGATTACGAAGTGAATTAATGTGTGAAAAAAATGATAAGCCGGGATTGGACAGTGTTTAGATAAATATCTATAATTCATATCTTTGGTTAATCATAATTTTGTTAAGTATCATTGGATAATACATTGTTCAATAATATAAGAAAAGGCTATAAAATTAGTATTACTAATACTAGTTTCTCAAATAGTAAAATATTATTAGTTACTTAATGCAATGCACCTAAAAGTTTAATGTATTTTAAATCTTTTCATTTTCACACTATAAAACTTTAAATTCAATGCCCTACGTGGTGCTGATATAGCGCAGCCGTAGCCTATTTCTGTTACGATCGTAGCATCAACTAACACTGCGTAGCATCACGTACATATAAACCCCAATGTTGATTGTAGTAGCAAATCGTTGATAGCATGTTAAGATGTTGATCACTTTCAACAATCTATGTCATTAGTGTACCTATGTGTAGTAAGTTATATACAAATGCCTTAAACACCGTGCGTAAAAACTAGAGCATTCACTAGTAAGCAACAACTTTTAACGTTTAATTTATTTTCCATCAACTATACCATCACGTTGACCGCATTCGGCGTTGCACACTAAACCCCTAGAACGAATTCTTCATTCACATATTCTACATAGAATGCTGGGCTTATTTTAACATGACTGGCTTGTAAAGTTTAAAAAGCAAAGATAACTCTCGCATTACAAATAAATACTGTGTCATCAATCATGGGGACTTATTAAACATACATTTAACAGACAAAAAGAACACCCAGACTCAGAACAGCAATTTGTAGATCACACAAAGTGTGGTTCCATGTGAGATTTGAACCAAGGAAGTGGCGTGGCACCCGCTTAAATCAAAAGCCCAACCGTGCAATCAAGTAGTAGTTTGATTTGTTCACAAATTTTGTTTAAAACCCAATCTATCTTCTCCTAACAAGGTTGTTTACCAACCACGAATAATAGAATAAAAGTCGTCAACAATTTAAAAGTAATGATTTACGACCATTTGTCATATTTCAATCAGCACTCAGTCAAAAGAAATCCATCATGGCCTAAAATTTTGACTGTAGATGAAATACAATATCATACTTATTTCTAATACCGAAATTTATAAAGGCACCTACCCATCCACACAGTTTTATTGGGTTCGTTGATTAAACTTGAATGAAACACTCTTGTTACAGAACATAAAACATAAAAAGACCTTCAAAATGCCCTAGTTTCTACGTACAAGTTCATAATAATTAAAAATAAACGAATAAGAATTAAATTAAAAAATGGCACAATCAGTGTAAGCCTAGATGTAGATTACCTTCTTTTAGTCACCTACCAACGCATCGGTTAATATTTAATCCGCTATTAAATCGTAAGACTGATAAAAGCGAATTTTATAAAAATAAAACTTTATAATTTTAAAGCATTAAAAAACGAGTGACACTTTTAGAGTCATCTAAACATTTTAAGTGTCAACAAGATAAAAACAGTGGCGTACGGTGCTTTACTTAAATAATCTGTAAACGATATTCACCTTTTCATTAACTACCTATATACAGTAAGCGTTTATGCTTAGCAAATTTTAAAAATCTAAATTGTACAGTTAACGAAGTTTGGAATTGACCAAAAAAGGTAGAAACACAACGCTAGTAAAACACTTGTACGTTACGTTACGTACAAAGTAAGTTATTTTTAGACCGCACTAAAAATAACTTAGAGTTATTTTTTCTTCGCCACTAGAAAAGATTAAGTTTCTTATTGATTACTTTGTATTTTGTTTATATTTTGTCCTCGTTTCACAGACATATATAATAGACATGTTAGTCTTTAACCGATTATTATCTTCACCCTTTAACATATTTTCCTTTTGTTATTGCATTTTAATGTAGATTATTAATTAATAATTAAACTTGTTATACTAATGCACTTAGCTATAATATATTTGAGTACTTGTATGTTTAAGACTTTTGTTAGCACTGTATTTCAGTAATTTGTGGTTATTTACGTATATACAACACTAGCAATGATGCTAATTCTGTTATTCGTAAACAAAACTAAAATGTCTACAATTTTATTTAGTTATTTTAAGTTACGCTATGTATTCTAAACACATAGAAGTAAAATATATTTAGTTTGACACAACCAAAATTAGTTAAGTTACTCAAGACCATAATTTTTCATTTGCTATTCTTCTGTTGAACTTTCAAAACGTCTTAGATTGACTAAAATTGAACATGTCAAACTAAAAAAAGACGTCTTCTAAATACTTGCCGGCTAATTTAGTGATTGCATATACGAAAATAATTGAATAAAATATATTACCGCACAATAAGAATTGTTGCCTTCTGTCTAAAGTTATGAGAGTATACATTGTACATAGTTTTCACTTAACTACTTCTGATACCAATAACTGTCTAAAGTGTCACATGCATGCAATAACTCGTTTAAATAAATGTCATTATCGTAGTAAGAATGAGAGATTGAATAAAACAGGTGCGGTAGGAACATACGACTTCGTAATATTAAACCATTGTATATCTATTACGTCCGTAATGCTCTTTACTATACCTAAAATATATTTATATAAGTATTTTACATATTTACTGTTAATCAAAAACATTTCTTTTTATTTTGATATTCATTTAAATTTGTGAAATACCCAAATTGATGATAACGCTCAGAGGCGGGGCCTAAAATGTAGATAGTGTTGTACATATTTGTAGGCTCTCCTGTAATCTATTTTTGTATTTCTTTCAAATTCAATATGAATAAATACATTTTAAAGAACTTGTAAATCCGATGTAACAACGGTGTATAAGTGCACAATGTTGGAAAGAATTACTTCAGTTCCAGTAGATACCTAAAGAAACAAGAGAACGTATAAGAAGAAATATGTACCTACCATTTTAAAACAAAACTTATTATTGTAAATATTTTGTCATACAAGCTAAAATTAAAAATTAAAAAGAACCCCTACGCAAGCACTTAACCGAGTTTTCATACACCACAGACGCCTTACATTATTTTGGAAAAGAGCTGATTCTCTTACACTACTGGACCGACATTAACCAAACATAGCTAAGAACCACCGCAAGAATACTGGCTTTCAAATGAAAAACCGCATCGAAATCGGTTCCTCTTTTTGCGTCGTGGTTTAAAAACATTGAATTGTATAACAGTCGTTTATTTTTAATAACTAGCTAATTTAATCATAATTCTTTTAAAGTCAATTTAAGTTTCTATATGTAACAAAGCACCTAATATACTAAGTACTTACGATATGTCATGAATAACGGAATGCTAAAGTCATAGTTTTATAGTCAATTTAAAAAAATATAAATTTCGGCGTTAAATTTATACAAAATTGTAAAAGTTTTGATTGAAGTTGGTGCAATCGTAGGTATACAACCATTATTTTACCTAGTATAGTATAAAGTGACATACACACAGCAGGCGCCCAGTGCATTACCAATTACTAATATCAGCCCGTACCAAAGGTAATCAAAATTTGGTAACATCATGTCACCTACTTGGAATTGCTGTCGGTGCTTACTGGTCTATCCACAGCTGAATATTGTAAAAAAGTACCTGTATGTGTATTTTTTAGGAATAACTCTAGTCTCACGATACATATTAGCACTATACTGTTTGTGCGAAGTAGAGTTATAGTTTTTTATCAGGCTGAAATATAAAGTTTGAAAACAATCTGTTATTCATAGCATTGAAAACTATATAGAAATATGATTACTACTACAACTGTCGCCAATACGTGTACAATTGATAACCAATAACTTTTGTCCGCCTGCTGTGTGTAACTTGTACCTTTAGCATCATTTCTAAATTTGTAATATTTGCTCAGTGGATATCTAAAACAAAATGAGGGATTTGACGTCATATTCTGACTGATCCGCGAAAATATTGATTGTACTTTTATACATAAATGAAAGTGTTTTGTACGAACTGTATTATATAAAGTTCTGGTAGTTATTATCTATATTAAGATTTATTTTGTAAAATTAGCAATGTGTACTCAATCCAAATGGTTGTTGTGATGTCTATTAAAGTTGTTGATTATTTTTATATCTTTTATTGAGTGAATGTGAAATTAGATGTAAATGTACCGGTAAAAGCCCTATTTTATTTTTTGATACTCCTAAAACAATTTTTGAGCTCATCATTTTTTAGAATTGAAATAATTTGTAATTTTTATTCTCGATTGTCACCACTTGATGGATCATGTTGCAATACATTTTAGAATCAAACTCACTTGTACTTATTCCACTATTTTAAGTAAGTTTACACCTAACAACTTTCGCCTTATGGCATTATCAAAGGTTAGATCGTTTATTTTATTTTACGTGTGGAAACCCCCTCGGGTCTTCACCCCAGAGGGGTGTGCGGCGAGGCTGTATGTCTAATCGACCTATAAATGCAATGAGGTCCCGACTCTGCGGCGCCCAGGCAGGGCATACCGCCAACGTGTGCTCGGTCGAGTCCTCACTGCAGTCGCAGTGGTGGCAGGCGGGACTCAATTCCCTCCTAGCGATCGCGAGTGCAGGTACTTCCCGAAGCAACCGTGCCCAGAAAGCACCTGCATCAGTCGGAAGGAAAGGGTCCTATGCTGCCGCCCTGCCCACTCAAGAATGACCGGCTGGAGAGCCTCCACGGTGGCAAAGCTAGCACGTGGAGCCTCCAGCCGGGTCAATTAATGAGCGATCGTGGCCCGACGGTCGACTTCACGCCACTCGCGCACCTCTTCTGGCGGAGGACGAAGAGGCCCTGGTGGCTAAGCACGCCGCCTCTTCGATGTTCACCTCCCAAGCTGTGACCAATGTGTCATTGGCGTAACAAATAAATAAACGCCCAGGCCAGGGGGAAGACGACCCCGCAAGACCGAGTCGTACTCCACGTTCGCCGCACTCTGGCGCACCGTGATAGCGGAGTGCTTTCCTGATGCAGCTAAATGGCAGACTATTAAATGCGTAGGCGATGTCCAGGGACACCCCCAACACAGCTCACCGCCTTTCTGGTCACGGCCCTTAGGCGCATCACGGCATGGACCATCGAACGTCTCTTGCAACCCGAATTAGGCGTCCGACCGGTGAGGGCCCACCTCGCTGAGGTGCCAGACGATGCGGGCAGAGAGCACTCTCTCAAACAATTTGCCCGCCTCGTCCAGAAACACAATGGAAGGCCGTCAGGCCTAGGTTAAATCAAAGCTAACCTTTGATAATACCATAAGACGAAACCGGTTAGATGTAAACTTAATTAAAATATTGGAATTTGACTATTGGAATTTGAATATAGTATACAAATTTATTGTTATACATCTACAGCAAATCTGTTATATAAAAAATCTTACTATGGCTTACTACCAATTTTTATCCCTATGTTTTATGCCTTTTATATACACAGAAAAGAATAATTTGTGACTTTTGCTTACCCGCGCTTTAAAATTGTCGGAACTTATATGGCTTGTGGCTATAATTTAATTGTTCCTTTTTTATGTTGGTTAAGTTCCATAAAATAACTAGGTTTGACAAAAGAGTAATTTCCACTCACAAAGTTTTAATGCTAGTGGGTACATTATTAAAGTAAGTAGGTTCTTAAGGTTTCTTTAGTACATCTCTTTTGAAATCAGTGCACGGATTACTATAATGGTGTCCGTATAAACTGATTACGTCCACAAAGTAACAATCCGCGTTAGTGGGTGATGTAAAGTCTCTACTAATCCTATCAAGGGTATCCATAGAGGATAATCCATGAAATCTAGTTAGGGACGTGTGATATAAAACTGTAAGGTATGCCGCTATGGGCAGCAGTCAGTCAGTGGAGTGGGCAGTCTTGCGCACTTCCGAGGACTGCTCACATCGTTAGCCAGTTTTCAAAATGTACAACCAAACAGACCAGTCTTACTATGGTGCACATTTTGCACCATACAAGTAAGTAAAATATATTAACAATTCATATACCATTTCAGGTCTTAAAATTTTCTTTATAATGGCGTGCAATTGTCGTGTAACATTTTTTGCAGCATATAATTTGCAAATTCATACTTATATACATCAAGCAACAAATAGCAACACTGTAATTTTTGGGATCTAATTTTTCTTACCGGACTAATGTTGTAATTTTAAAGATGTTATTTGATTATTATTTTGACATATTGAGGAAATATATAAAAAAATAAGATTCGTTTTAGATCGAGTGGATCTGGGGGCATACAAATGCTCGGTGCTGGTTTGACTGGCGAGGACCTAGCCGCGGTGCCTGAACACTGGCTGTCGTTCCCGGCACCCCCGACCAGCGCTCATACTGCACTTGCATTACTTTACACTTTCTTCACTGCTGCTTCACTTTTGGGCAATGGACTTGTAATCTTCATATTTTCTACGTAAGCGTACTAATCGGTACTTTAATTCTCTTAAAACAGGACTTTTTGTTCTTTCATGATTCTAGTAAAGACAGCTCTAGCTTTCTCTAAGTAGATGTTTCTTTTAAAGATTTTCAAAACCTCTACAACTAAAAATATTTTGTATATTGGGTCAAATTTATGTGATTTTAATATTAACATTATAGAATAATTTTATGACAATTTTTAAGCTGAGTCGAACCTATTAACTAAAAAAAAAGAAAATAAGATAAAAATAATACTTGTGTAGACAACTAATATCTAGAAAATAAGATAACCATAGGTACAATCCACTACTCCTGTGGGAAAAAATATAAAATATATTATAGGATTCTTTTACACAGATAAAGAAGCTTCTCTAATCAATTGGTTTAAGAAAAAAGCAATCAAAGAAATAAGAAAGAAATCGCTGGAGACATAAAGTTGGATTTTAATTTTGGTTATTTTAACTCCATTCTTACTAATTAATTACCCGTGTTAATTTCAGGACCAAGAGCTTACGCACATCAAGTAATCTATTGATTCTACAACTATCAATAATGGACTTCATAATGATGGCTAAAGCTCCTATATTTATATACAATAGCGCTATGCGAGGTTTCGCAACTGGAACTATCGGCTGTCAGATATTCTCAGTGATGGGCGCCTACAGCGGCATCGGCGCAGCAATGACCAACGCCTGCATAGCGTATGACAGGTACCTTAGAAATAATTGCAACGAGATTATTTTATCAAAATTACTATATCAACATCGTTCGTTATTATTTTGTAAGAATCTGAATTATCTAACAGATGTATTTTACAGGCCTATGACGTTCGTTTGTTTAAATACTCACAATAGTCACTCTTTAGAAGCTTGAACCCCTGTTTGTTTCTCAAAATTTTCCGGTGCCTATTTGCAAACTTTACAACTCAGGGTCTGATTTTTAAAACACAACCAAACATATCTCTCGCAAAACTCATTTTTTTTAAGTAAAGTTCTACACATCAATGTAGTCATCATCAGAATTACTTGCGCTTGTAGGCTTGTTTGAATCATTTATTCTTGAAGCTGAAAAGCTTGCAAGTAATAACTTACAGTTGCAGCAGAAGTTGTTAGATCTTCGAAATTTTGAACCACCCGCACATTTCTTTCCAATTCTTGGTTTTTTTCAGTTCACAAAGCAATTTATAGATATTTTATAATTTTATTTTAACGTGCCCCCACAAAAATGTCCTGCTAACAACTAAATAACTATAACTATTTAATTATATCACATATGAAAATGAAAAATTTTCATCTCATTCCCCGATTCGTGATTGACTCAGTTATGACGTATAAAATTCTTAAACCTTTTTCTTAAAACTATTTACAGCTTTCGATTTCTTTATATTTATCGGTAATGCATTCCACAAGCGTACAGCTTCAACCGCAGTCTACAAACCTATAAAATTTCAGACACTCAACTATAACCCGACCCTTAGATGGACGACTGTCCAGAGGCAAAGTTCTGCTGATGATGGCCTTCGTCTGGATATATTGCACGCCATGGGCACTTTTGCCATTATTCAAAATTTGGGGCAGATTTGTACCTGGTAAGTTTTCTGTTAAAGTTTCATTTTAGGAAATTTAGATATTTTTTACAGCAATTTATATCTTTTACATAATATTATTCAGACATGTAAAAAAGAATTGAAGTTAACCCTATGAAAACCGCAACCATATTGTTACGAGTTTTTATTCCTACCTTACAACAGAATTCATATTAACTTCTATCAAATATATTTAAGAATTGAATAAACTTACCGATGAGTCGCCTCAAACCCATTTCAGTCGTCATAGCTTCAATGAAAAATCTTCAAACAGGAGAACTGGCTGCCAGGAACTTAGGTTTTGGGTTTTGCTACAAGCTCTCATGTTTCGTTGAAATAATTGGTTTTTCGCTTTCAGAGGGATACCTAACGTCCTGTACATTTGACTACCTGACTAACACCTTCGACACCAAACTGTTCGTGGCGTGCATCTTCACATGCAGCTACGTTTTCCCTATGTCGATGATTATTTACTTCTACAGCGGTATTGTGAAACAAGTATTTGCACATGAAGCTGCTTTAAGGTACCCTGAATCACTTTATCATAGTGCCATAATACTAATTGGTAAAAAAAACTGGATGGGTATATATCATTTAAGAAGAATTACAAGTACAGATAAGAATAACAATATTGTCATTTCAGTTCATATTGGTCTTAAACTTTTCAAACTAGAGTATTTTTAACTTTTTATTTAATTTTTTATTTTATTTAATTTGGCAGGAGTTGGATGCGAGAAGGCATAGATCGAACTAAGTGGCGTGAAATTGGAGAGGCCTATGTCCAGCAGTAGACTGCGATAGGCTGATGAAGATGATGATGATGATTTAATTTTTCGTTACTTATCACCAGTGGGGAAAACTGTATAAAATTTTTATTTGAGAAAGTAACTGAGAAAAATACAATGATTAAAAGATTATACATAGCTACCACTTTTATATCAGAGTATTGCAGTTGCTCACGGTAATAACTAAAATATCTTATATCTTTAGAAACTTATTTTATTTGTACTTTATTGCCATGTCATCTATTGAAAAAGAAACGGCATAGAAAATTTTCATAAATAATTCGTAACTAGAAAAACAAATAACATCCACTTATTGAAATAACATATTTCAGAGAACAAGCTAAGAAGATGAATGTAGAATCACTACGTTCTAATCAAAATACTAGTGCGGAATCAGCTGAAATACGAATAGCCAAGGCAGCGCTGACCGTCTGCTTTCTGTTCGTCGCATCATGGACTCCTTACGGTGTAATGGCTCTAATTGGAGCTTTTGGGGACCAACAACTTCTTACACCAGGGGTAATTTATTACTACAACTTAAAAGTTACTAAAAAAAATATGCACCAGTACTACAGAAAACAATAGTATTAGTACAAACAAAACCTAAAGTCGATTCCTTTGCTTTGATACCAAGTGATGGATACTGTACTGCTCGCTCAAATGTCGATTTCACGAAACTAATTGAATTTTATGTTTTGGTTTATTTCATTTCAACTTTAACATACATGGTCTATACCTTGTATGTTAAAGTTGAGTTTCCGTACTAATTCTGGTTCACATAATAATTTATTAAGAATAATAATACGTAGGAACTACTAATGAAGCAAGCTGGGCAGGACAGCATCGCTGCAAAAAGAAAGCAACTTGGAGCAAAACCATTCCCAACCCGTTTGGCTCGCGTGGTATTGTACGTAGGCCAAAACCACCTTTCTAGGGAGTGTACTCCTATATGTATAATATTTGTAATACATTTTGGATTAAAAGTTTATTGACAAGAGAATCGGAACTATTTCAGACAGATATTGCTTTAATGGGCGGGGAGTGTATGAGCTAACTCGAGTACACCAAAAGTACGAGCCTTTTATTTTCTAAATATTTACAACATACTGATTAATTTTAATTATGTTCTCAGGTAACAATGATACCCGCTGTAGCCTGCAAAACTGTTGCGTGCATAGATCCTTGGGTTTATGCAATCAGTCATCCAAAGTATCGGTGAGCTGTAAATTAATTAATTCAGAAAGGGTTACGATATGCTCGGGACATATTGAGATAGAGACAACTACTTCATAATTATTAATATATTCTGCCAAATATTTAGTGCGGAGTGATCCTCCAGGTAGTGGACCAATTATTCTATCCGTAATCACAACTAAGTAAAAAAAAATTAATCTCCCAATACTAAATTTCAATATTGTAGTGGCATCTGTACTTCGATCTATGGCTTCTCGCATCCAGCTCTTGCCAGCCGCCCTGCGCAGATTATCGCTCCACCTGGCCTGTGGACGTCCAACACTACGTTTGCCGAGACGCGGTCTCCACTTAAGAACTCGTT
This sequence comes from Hyphantria cunea, assembly GCA_003709505.1. NCBI lineage: Eukaryota > Metazoa > Arthropoda > Insecta > Lepidoptera > Erebidae > Hyphantria > Hyphantria cunea. The sequence goes on from PKRV01000347.1 coordinate 490,736, forward strand.
TACCCCAACGGTTATCGGTTCTTCGGCAAATGTGGCCAGCCCACTGCTACTTCAGCTTGCTAATCCTGTAGGCTATGTCGATGACCCTCGTTCTTTGTCGGATCACCTCGTTTCTGATGCGATCCGTAAGAACTAAGTGGCGTGAAATTGGAGAGACCTATGTCCAGCAGTGGACTGCGATAGGCTGATGATGATGATGATGATGATTTGTACTTCAGTGGCATTCCACCGTATGCCTTTAGGCGGTGTCCATCTTTAGAACCGTCTTTTATCTCAAGAAACGTGGGCTAGCTGAACCAAACAAGCTCCTTCCAGAAGCAAATGAGCCTAGGGCATTCACAGGCTTCTAGAAGTGTTTCCAAAATAATGTCTTGCTATAAGATATGATGTTTTGTGTAGTAATCCTATTGTAAGCTGTTCCTATTAGTGGATTGTATTCCATTAACTGGTCTTCATCAACTGTTCATTGCCCAAAAATATGTTAAAAGAGAGGTTTAGATGTTCAAAGTATTCATCCAGAGATAGCGTCAGACGTCTTAAATATTATCATTCGATTTGGTAATAAAAATTGGTATCATTACAAAGAGACACTCCAAATTTATTTATTTGTATAGATGTTTTTTACATAAATTCTTTAGATACAGAAAAGCTATTTTAAAAGTAACTATAGAGGGTCTTCAGAAAAACGGTTTTCGCCCATAGCGTTAACAAATTTTTTATGTACCTGCAATGAGTGTACAAAGCCCACTTATTTTATCTTTGATTATATGTCATCTTAACCACGTTTTATATGTCTGGGTGTGCTGAATTGAGATCTTTCAATTGTGGCAGTGGAATAAAACATTGACAGTACAGTTTGTAAAGATGTCTTCACCTTCGGATAAAATGATTCTGCTACTTGTATTCACTCCGTTATTCCAATATTTTTTATGGAATAAGAGGCAAACGAGCAGACGGATCGCCTGATGGTAAGCAATTACCGCCGCCCATGGACACCCGCAACATCAGAGCCGTCATTAGTGCGTTGCCAGCCTTTTAAAAAGGAGTACGCTCTTTGCCTGAAATATTGAAGGTCGTATCGGTCCAGGAATACCACAGGCGACAGTTCATTCCACAGTTTTGTTGTACGAGGCAGAAAGTTTCTAGAAAAGCGCATATTTGTGAACTGCCAACTAAACTAAAAGATGGAGATGAAACTTCTGTCGCTTAGGACGATAGCGGAAAGAAGGGGCAGGGATCACTTCAAACAATTCCTCGGAGCACTTCCCATATTAAAAGCCCCTACCTGACATCCGCCCCCTCCCCCTCCCCCACTCCATACGCCCATGCATATGTGCCTATCCAATTTAGTATTCATAAAACAAAATAAGTCAAGTCAGCCAAATATTAGGTTGTTATTGTGAATACAAATAGAAAAATAAATGTTTGGTACATTACTATTCTTGATAGTTTTATACTTTGAGCAGTAAGAAATATAATATGCTGAATCTATTACTCAAATAATAAAAGGATAGATTTATACTTATTACATGCATGGTTTCGATTTTCCTTGCAAACACAGCTTCTAAATGAAACTGTAACTGTAGAACAAAAGCAAATGTTCATGTGATAGTAACCTGAATTGAAAATTTCAGACAAGAACTTCAACGACGAATGCCTTGGCTCCAAATCCGTGAGCCGGACGATACTGCCTCAACCGCAACCAGTAACACAGTGAGCGGGCCTCCAGCCGCAACCCCGGCCTAAACATCATTAGAGCCCCCCTTTGTAATAATGCTGCTCAAATTGAGATTGTATACTTATTACCTACTACTTGGTACTTATTGATACTTCTTCTAACGACGACTTAGGCATGATAATGGACTGATTTATAAATATGCTGCATATATACATAACTAATTATAATATATAAAATATTGCAATACTGCTGAATACAGATCTAGAAAAGCGTTTTTGTTTTCATTTATGCCTTTCTTTACGTATATTCTTGTTTTATTCTAAGTATATGTGTATTTATATCAATCGTCTAGTAACCATAATACAAGATTTACTTAGTTTGGGACTAGATGACGTTATGTGTTAGATATCCGAAAGTATTTACTTATTTTACAATTATTTATTTATTTCTCTTTACTGACGGAGCGTTCTGATCAGGCTGCCATCCTATCGCCTTCTTCCCAACAAGCTGGCACGTAAGGTAATTCGTACTTTATTTATTGTGACTACGTGCTCTTGAGCAACATATTATTATGTCTGCTGTTTAATTATCTACTCAGGTACACTCGTCTACCTACTCGCTATTCCAAGGCCTTAACGAAATACTGTTAGTCTTTAATATTCCTTGGTACTGAAAACACGTTGTTATTGCTAAGTTTGTGCTGTATTCAGTTCTAAAAAAATGTCGGGATATTGCTTCATTTGCAAAAATCTTTACCTGTAAGTGAAATTGATATAGTTAATCGTTAAATTAAAATATTGCTGTCAGTGCTGAAATAGGTAATGAATTTACATACTACCTAAAAAGCCAAAAATCGTTGGGAGTACATGAGCAATATCGGAAAAACTACATTCGGAGAAGCATTATTGCTGCAGTAACAAGACAACACGAAGATGATCCTCTTCGTGTTGTCTTTAGAAAGCAGGTACATCGAAAATAAATCCTCCTCGTAGATCAATCAGATTTTTGGTTTAAAAATCATTGCTCCTTTTGCAGCGACAAAGCCGATATGAAATGAAACGAGCTCAGAAATTTCGGCGTAAAATTTGTAAGGCTCATACACTTTCATTCAAAGAAACTGTTCTGAAAATATCCTAGTCTCGTTCCGATGATAAATCAAATACTATTACCGCTACGCTTCTTTTTTAAAACCAAAAGTAAAGTTGGTCGTCACCGAGATGAAGCATTAAGCAAGCTTTTTTTATTGACGGTTTCCCTTAAAACGACTTACCTATATAAATTTTTCGATAGTTTTTCATCGTCGTCCTCTTGTCTTACTACCAAAATACTGGCACGTTCATTCAATATGCTGCAGACAATGCTGATATTAATGTAAATACACTCAACGGACTAATACACTTGACATGGTGGATATCTTTCAAATGATTACCCCGACAACTTCAGTTTTACTAGAAGAGTCAATACGACAAATAGCAGATGGGTTTTCAGCACAAAAAGCTCATGCTCCAATAGAAATTTATCAAAATAAGTGAATACTACACAGTAGTAGGTTACAGTAAAATCGAAGTTAAAAATTTTGATTATAAGAGTAAAGCTGCAGTAACTTCACAAAAAAAGTCGATGTGGTTTGATTTTATTGCAAATTGAAGAAAATATAATATATATATACATGTGATCGTTGATGAATTCAAAAAGTAACAAACCAAATAAAACTCAAGGAGCGGTTTTTCTTATTCAAGTGTTCAATCCCCCTTAATTCCCTCTCAAGATCCTAGATGGCGCTAGATGTTCTTAACATTGAACACTTGAAAATAAAAATAATGTCTTTTTTTATAACAACACGGCTTACTTTACCTCGTCAGTAGCGTCTGCATTTGATGAAGAATACAGGTCCAGCTAACTTTGGAATGACTTTTCTTGGAAGTAGTAAATCTTAGGGAAAAAAGATTAGAACTGTAGGGACACAGTGATATATATACATGTATATATACGAACTTGTGTAGTATTTACATGGGTAGGTTTATATATAGACTTGTAGAGGTGGCTGCGCCCACCGGTAAAGAGTCGCTAATAAACACAATAAACGTAAACGCGTGTACTCATTTCATTATACTTACAGCAATGCATTGGCATTCCCTACGTGCCTGCAAATTTTCAGCTTGTTTGGAATTAATACAAGGGTATCACTATTTTTTTAACTAATTTGTCCGGGCTACTTGTCGAAGGCTGACATTGCCATCAACATTCGAGTCAGACTTATATATCTTAGAAAGGAGATTCATATATAATGGCTTACCTTTAAATAAAATAGTACGTGGAAACTTTTAGATTGTTAACCGTACATGTGCGTGATATAACTCATCACATCAACTCATTCAATTCCATTCTGTAGTAAGAATAAAATCTTATTCTTACTAATTCCACACAGTAGCTTAGTAGTCTATCATTTTTCAGTTAAAAACGAATACAAAAAGTAGATAGGTAGTAGGTATTATTCATCAGATGGTAGGAGACAGACGACTAGAGGTGACTACTATTTGGGTCTATTTGTTACGCAAATACGCCATGACAAAACACGTCACGACATAAGAGAGGCAAATCCTCTTTGAGTAAAAGTGTTAAGTGGGCAAATCTGTCCCTGATCGTACGAAATGTATGAAACTGATATAAATGTGCGCGACACAGCACAACAGTACCTATACGTAAATATGGTTCTGTTGTTAAACCTGGAAGTCAACAGTCAAAGCCAAAAAATCGGCTAAGTGCGAATCGAACTTGTGCAGCATCTATACCTACCTTTCAACATGGGCGTACCCAGGTTCTGGATCAGGGTAAGCGTAAATCAAATTTTTATAATAGATATTTTTTATCTAAATTCTTTAATTATGTACTAGCTACTTAAAAAGTAACTTTCGGGGGTTTTCAGCAAAACGATTTAAGAGGTCTTTCAAGTTTCTTGAAAGAAACGCCCACAGCGTTAACAAATTTTTTTTGAACCTATTTACACTGAGCGTAGAAACCCCATGTTTATCTATCTTTGATCATATACGAGCCAGGATTTTATGCGTCTGGGTGTGCTGAATGACTTTTCAATTCTAATAGTTACAATAAGGCATTGCCTATACAATTTCTAGAGATATCTTCGCTTTACTTGTATTAAACCCGTTAGTCCAGCCGTTGCTTAATTATTAAAAATGGGCGTCATAAAATTTAGGGAACATCAATTTGTTAGTTAATTTTGTATAGAAACTAACATACCTAGTACTTTAGTAAAGTATAAGTACCTACTTGTACAAGATGGAACTAAGACGCTAAGTCGCTAGATAAATTCATAAATATGATTGGCTAATTTAGGTTCTCCCAAAGCTTATAGTTAGGACATTTTAAATTTTCTCAACAAAGAAAACGGCCACCAACTGCAGTATTTTCACTGCCCCTCCCTGTCCCTGCAAAAAACGTCACAAAATCACGTTTGTTGAATGGATGCCTCTTAAATATAAATTTTAATCATATTTTAGTATTTTTGTTAGAACGGCTGTGAGAATTTAAACTATCTAGCTATCACGGTTTATGAGACTGCCTGGTGACAGACAGACTGACGGATGGACAGACAGAAGGACAGCGTAGTCCAAGGGTAATGGATCCTGTTGTATTCTTCGGATCTTGAACTTTAAAAACGCTGAAAAGCGATAAAAAAATATTTATCAACGGTTTTCTGTGAGACAGCGGCACCCCTTCAACGTTTAAATTATAAATTATAATATTGTGTCAATCTACACAGAATTTTGTTTCAAATCCATATGAAACTAAATTAGAAGAAATTTAATAAAATAAACTTCCATCTTTTGCAACTGTAGGTTCTTCCGAATAAGTTTCTTACAACACTGATTGATTACTGTCATCAATGTGTCATTAATTGTCAAATAAATGTCAAGTTTATGTTGCTTTTGTTGGGTCCCAAATAAAGTATAAAAACTGAATTTGAAGCAATTGAAATACCAAATAAAATAAGTGCGGAGAAAATATGACAACTGTTTGATTTTAAGAGTTCAGAGTTAATAAAATCCAAACAATATGGATAAGCTAACAGTAATATCAGGCACTTTATTCATGACAGCTGATGTTTTCGCTATTGTAAGCCTCGCAATGCCAGACTGGATAATCACCGAAGTTGGAGGTAATTTTTATGCTATTCATAGGTATTTCAGACCTTACAGTATCTTATTTACGACTATAAATATGTACATGTCCTTTTCATCGTATATTCAACTAGCTCTGCTCCACAATAAATGTTCAATAACAGCCTGTCTTTACTGTAGAAAAATATATAAACTGGTTCCAAACTCGTTTTTAACGTGGAGGGCTTGATTTGATTTCAATTTTAAATACCCAATTTGTGGTTTTTGTATATTTAATCAACTATATTAATACCATTTTTATGTTAATTGTGTATATAAGTCGTTTCCATCTTAATTTAAACAGTTTTACCCATAAAAAGAAGTACTAATACTGTTTAATAGGCTCTTGCGAACTTAGTAGAGTATAACTTTAAAGCATAACAAAAATCATCCAAACAAATCACATACACTTACACATACTTGATATACCTTAATTCAAATATTAATACTTTTTTTAAGATTTGCATTGTAATATCTTTAGATATAGGTAAAAATACATACAGTAGAACATAGAACCTCCTTTTTTTTTAGTTGGTTAAAAAGAATACTGCTTATACTGTAATTTTGGTTGACAAGAACCATTTAAAATTTTAAACTTCTGTCTTTTGTATTATGTGTTTTGATTAACACAAATAATATTTTTGTTGTATATAATAAAAACTGCAATTGTCTTCTAAATCCATTTCACCATTTTGATATGATTTCAAAATAAATATCACAATATTGAACACTATGTACTGTCATAATTATAATTTAAGTGTAGTTACAATAGGAATCTCTCAAGAAACATGTTTTATATTTAGCTTTTAACAATTGATATAACTGCCTGCCTGTATGATATAACAGAAATAACAATGTTTTCTTACTAGACTTAGTGCTCACACTAGTATTATAAATTCAAAGGTAACTAACTATGTGTGTTATGTTTTCAAGGCTAATCTGCTAAATAAGCTAAGTTGAATTTTAAAGGACATATACTGTGAAAACTTACAGCAAATAGTTATCCTACTGATATTATAAATGTGAAAGTTTGTGAGTATGGATGGATGTTTGTTACTCTTTCACATAAAAACTACTGAATGAATTTAAATTTAACTTTACATCAGAATAACATATAGGCTACTATTTATAAAGATACAATCCACATAATATCTTTGTACTACGGGTAACCCTGTAGTGCTTAGCTTATCATGTCATTAATTACTGACATATTTTTTTTTAGGTGACACTCGCCTTGGCTTAATGTGGTCCTGCATAACCTTATACAATAGGCCTCAAGTATGTTTCACTCCTGACCTACAACCTGAATGGTTATTAGCGTTGATATGTATATTCATTGGATGTATATGCATAACTACAACTGTGATCCTCTTAGCGTCCAGCCATTTTGACAGGAATGTAATACCATATGCGCGATGGGTTGGATTTGCAGCCAGTAAGTATTATTATTGTTTTACTTATAAATTGCCATAGATCGAACTAAGTGGCGTGAAATTGGAGAGGCCTATATCCAACAGTGGACTACGATAGGCTGATGATGATGACTTATAAATTATGTTGGACGTAATCATAATGCCAACCAAAATATAGGTCAACAAAAGTTAAGAACTTATTAGTACCTTACATCCAAAGCCATTCTCTTATGTTAACAGTTTGAAAAATTGATTTTATTTCTTGCTAAAGTCTCAAGGTCTACAAACCAAAAAAACAGTCAATAAATAGTTGCCACTTAACCACCTAACCATTGACGTATAATTAAATTGTACCCTTCTGTTTCAGTGGTTGTATTTTGCCTAGCTGCAGTGATATTCCCTATGGGATTCCATGTGGACGATATTGGAGGACAGCCTTATCAGCTACCGAACAGCCACCAAGTTGGCATATCATATATATTATTTGTATTATCCTTATGGATTACTGTGATATCAGAGTTGTTTGCTGGTAAAGTTTGCTTGCCCCATTTTTAAACTAAGATTTCTGTGTTATAAAAGATCTGTCAATACTTTTTATTGGTAGCTATAATAATTTATAAAGGTTGGTTATTTTTTTTAAATATCGTATTGCAAGAAATACCTACCTATTCAAGATTATATCTGATATGTATAGGTACAACAAAACTAGTGTAACTGTGTATATGAACTGTGGGCGTAGGAGAGCAACTTTTTTATAAGGCATAATCTCATACGAACAATCTCAAGAGTATTGTAGTTGTGACTGTAATATAGCATAGATATGTATAAGTATATATAATAGAATCAGTTCTAGAGTTAGTTGGTACCTAATGACTGACCGTTTGGTAGCAGGATGAATGCTGAAATAGATTTTAAATAATTTATTCAACCTTCATTGTAATCGCGGTCTCCACTCAAGCATATTACAGCTTCACCTACCATTCGTTCGTCTGGAGACATGACCGGATTTTAGCCATACGTAGTGTGGGGGCGCCCTGCGGCACGATGGACTGACGATTGGAAGAAAGTGGCTGACAGCGGATGGTTGCGGATTGTTCAAGACCGCGATAGCTGGCGCTTCTTGGGGGACATTCATTCAACAGTGGACGGCATTGGTTGATATATTTATTTGTAAAATAGTATTTATTATATTGATAAAATTTATAAGGGACTGGTGTAATTACAAAGTATTATTTACTATTTAATTACAATCTATTCATTGGGGAAGGAAGGCTACATATTACTTCTGGCAAGTTAATCTATAATTTACTATACATTTTCGGCCCATAAATCACATTCCATTTTGCCAGAACTACTTACACATTAAAACGCATAAAATCTAGTTCAAAACATTCAATAATTCAATTTACTGGATATTTCGATGAAGGATCGTATGTAATATCTGATGGCAGATGGTATTGTTGAGGTTGCATAGTATATGTTTATTTGATGTTACTAAAATTTAAGATTATAAAAATATTTGTAGAACTATTTTTATCTTTTATGGTTATAGTTCAACTTTTAATAAGCATTGACAGCAAATATTGAATAAATTTGTTTGTCTGTGGTAGGTGTTTAACGTCCGCAGACGCATCCGCCACCGCCGTTCGTTGTCGGTTTTTGTGGCACGGATCAGGGGTTTCAGCACGAGCGCTCAGGGATTGTCCACACCACACCACACGTCTGCGGACGCTTCAGTGTGTATCGAGAAACGAATGAAAGTGCACGCGTGCTTCCGGTGCTTGCATTTTTTCTTTCTAAGATTGCCTTCTTTCTCGTTAAAATGGCTAACATGACTCCTGATCAATGATCATAAAATTAATTGATACTTTATACCTATTTATAATATTTTTATTGTGTTGTCCTTTATGTCTATTTTAATTAATTAAATTTAAATAAATGAAATTGTCATTTAAATCCTAATTACTAATTATTATTATTTCTAACTGTAAAATGAAATGAAATATCCCTTTGGAGTCCATTCGTGTTGCGTCTGTGGAGTATCAATACAGTAAAAGTGTTATGTGATCAACACAGATTGATCGACCTACAGACGTGTGGACGGCTCATAGTGATCCATCTGCTGACGCATCTGTCTACGTGTAGAGCAGGCATGTCAGCGGACTGTTTATGATTTATAATAGTTTCGAACTACCTACCGGTACTATTGTCTGACGACAATGTGAAGTGATTAGATGAATTATCATCGAGATTATTTTAACACACTAGATATTCTTGCCATAAATACTGATAAGACGTGTCTCCTACGCCTAAAAATAACAAAACATGTTAGCAAAACATTTCGGTCTCCTGCGACTTTTTAACACGAACGAATATATACGAAATGCACAAACTCAATGTTCGCAAATAAAATTGACCCCGCTCCTCAGTTAGGCCACGCCCATATTTTGTTAGATGTTAAGTGTCAGAAAACAGGTGTCACTGGACACAGCTTTATAATTAAAAATAATCAAAATATTACTTTTGAATTTTATTTGGAATCTGTTATTTTTATATGATTGTTCATTGTGTTTTCTTATTTTCGCGCCAATATATTGTACAATATTTTGTGGTATTAAAATGGAATGGGCTGACAAAGAACCGAATCGCAGTGATTACATAACATAAAGTAGGTATGAAGCCAAATACAACGTAAAATCCTGGATACGCTTGTTATTGGTCAAATTTTAAATTTTGTTTGGTATTGAATTAGCTCTTAAGCATTAGTAGTTAGTCAACAGAGTACAACATGAGCGTTACGGATAATTAGCTATGAAAGAGTGACCGAGCCATATTTTTGTGAAAAAAGTTATCAAAACATCGTCACACGTGTATCAAGATACCATTCTCGAGAAGGTAGTTAAGCCCCTTAACAACACCATGTTTAATAACCAAGATATTTAGGTCTTTTCAGCAAGGCTCGGCGCCGGGTCGTAAAGCTCGCTCCACCCAATCTTGGTTAGAAATGAACGTTCCAGACTTCATCAGAGCTGAAGACTCGCCGTCATCTAGCTCCGAACTTAATCCATTGGATTACGATTTATGGTCAGTTTTAGAGAGTGAGGCAAGTTTGTTTGGGAGAGTATGCTCCCTTGCTAATCTGGAATTCCTAAAGCAATTCATACAATTGGCAGTAAAGAATTTTCCTATAGAAAAAGTGCGTTCTGCTATTGATAACTGGCCTCAACTTATAAAGGGCTGTATTGCAACCAATGGACATAACTTCGATTAAGTTTTATATTTTTTTAATGGTTTTATATTAATGTATTAAACTAACTCACTGTAATAGTAATAATGTTAGGTACAATAAAAAAATATTCATGGCAAGTCTAAGTATAGACGTTCATTTAGGTCTCTCCTTAGAATAGTAGAAAGAAAGAAAGAAAAAATATTTATTTTAACGACATTGCTACACAACAAATTGTAATAGGCATTGGTACATAATACAGCATTAAAACATTAACTAAAGCACAGTTAAGTAATAAACATAATGATAGGTAATACGTGTTGTTATATAGTTAATACTGTAACAAAAACACTTGCTGCAGAGTTGCGTCGCAGTGTGCATTAAAAACAAATTTATTATACAGTTCTTTCTGCTGCAATTGACCAATAAGCGTAGGACAAGCTTTAGGCATCTTGTACCTAGTGATATATCCATACTAATATTATAATTCGCAAGAAACTCAGTTTGTTACGCTTCCAGGGCTAAACCAATTTAGATGATCTCAGTATAGAGATAGATTAGACCTTGGAGAAATACATTGGCTACTTTTTGTCGCGATAATTAAACCGACATATATGCTGGGTGAGCTGTGTGGAAAAGCATTCATAACATATATATTCAAAGAAAGTTTTAACCCCAAGTGAGTACTGGTTTTAAAATGAAAACCTGAGCCACTTAATCAATACTCCTTTTAAAGATAAAATACTGAAATGGGATAATTGAAACAAAAATATATAAATAAACAAAAATTATTTATTAACTAGTTAAAAATAATGTTAAGTTGCGTGGTTGTATAATTATAATTGATTAAAATAATGATCTACATAATATTTAAAAAATTAAAACGGTTCCTTCACACTAAGTCTAGTCTTATTCACTTTCGCACTAATCTTGTTCCTGTTTTGTTCCATCGGCTGCTCCGCGGCATAGTTGACCTTTGCTTCTGCTTCTGGATCTGGGTCTTCCATGGAGTTCCTTTTCTGCTGTACAACTCAATATATAATTGCATTGCCTCATCCTAATAAAGGATTAAAATTTAACACGTGAATTATGCTGAGTGATGAGACGGCTGCTGACAGTTGAGCGCAGTGAACGTGTAACAACACTGTAAACCTGCAGCGTCGTAGCCGTTACATTACCACGCACCAAGTTACCATAACTGGACATCTGATAGGATGTCCATACAGAAAATGTTAGAGACTCGCTACGACGGGTTGACTAGCTTTACAATCAATGTGAGATTGATCGCCAGTGTATGAAAGTGGGAACTGATTTAAGAATTCTAATGCCTTAGAACTGGACTCAAACGCCAACTCTCGAACGATGTAGTCCACGGGAACAGTCTGTCTGTAGCTGCACATAAAAGAAAATGTTAATAACCACAACCAGCTAAGCTGGCATATTTCCTTACAATTATGTACATTTGTAATATTAAAGGTACCATAAATTCCTATTAGTAATAGGGATTTTTTTCAAATAGAATTGAGCAGACTACTGAAAATTTAATTAAGCAAAAATTAAAACAATTTAAAATTCAATTTTGTTAACAGTTTAAAAAAAAATTGTATTACCAAATTCTAACATAATCCAAGGAAGAATCTAGTAGTACAAAATATGTAAACTTTAAAAACTCGATCATAATCAATCTCTAAGATCATTAAAAAAGTATAAAACAATAACTAAAAGTATAAAACACCTTTTCAAAAGTAACTAGCATTTTTACCTTTATTTAACAAATGCTGGAATGAATTACCAGTTAATGCTATTAAGTTTACTAAGTTGATATCAATGATGTGTCCAAACTGGACACATATAAAAGTTCATTATTACGTCTGTACGTATAACATCCATCCTACATATACGTATACCACAAACGTGCGAACGTCCTATTGCAACACGTGACGTACTACTGGCAATAAAAGGTTTATGCAGTTAGCAACATGTAAAGCAACATGTGCATGTCTGGCGTGACATAAGGAATATACATACAAGAAACAACGAGACAAGTCAAGAAAAAGAGGAAACCTAAAATGTTATTTCACGAAACCTGAAGGTGCAAGAGTTTGTTTTGATGATTTACTTTGAAGAAAATACTTGCAACATGTTAGGAAATGATATTATGGAGATTTGTGACCCTGGATCCCACCCACAAAGTGTAAGAGTAAGATCCCATTTTTGCAAAAAGTCTTATAACATCAGGCTACAACCAGTAGGAGGGAAACATCAATATTTCTATTGCAAATATGGAGAAAATGTATTCCTTTTGAGAAATAAAGAGGAAGTAGTAGGCTTATTTAAAATGTTCTGGTTGATGTACTCACATTCTTACATACCTTCAAATATAGCTCTACATGTCTTTATAACAACATTATGTAACATTATGTAAAAATTTCTCTGAGATGCACATGTTTCGTTTTTTTTTTGTTAAAAAGATAACTTCCATTCTAAAAATAAATCCTGTGCAGGGGACTACAATCATACATCAAACAGGCACACAGAACCTCCAGACATAGAACAACAACTTATAAACCACAAATTATTGTTCCATGCAATCCCATGGGACCGAACCCTTCAATATTCAGCGCAGTTGGAAGCGGCTCTTAAACCTCTATGTCAACTATTGATTGTTATTAATATATTTTACATTAACTATTTGAAGTTATAAAAATAGCACCGATTTGATTTAAATATAAAAAGACGTACGACTTAATGATGTATTTCAGGTACTTCTTTCTTTCCCTGTCCACAAACCAGTCCATAAGGTATCCTCCCATTTTTGGCGCATTTTTATACAACCGGAAAAAGCTACGCATGTTTCCTAGAGCCCATGCTTGTCTGGTTTTCATGGCATGTATCATACATTCGTCTGTCAAATCTTTTTCTTTTGGAAGCCCTTTGCACATTGAGCCAATATCTGAAAAATAAAAAATGATAATGAAAGTCACAATCATTAATAATTGAAACAAACAATTCAAAATTCTTAAAACGGTACCTACCTAAAGTGTTATTTGTAAAGATATAGTAGAGTATTCTGTATGCTGTAAACTCTGAAATATTTGTAGCACAATCAGGTAATTCACAGTACAGCATTTTGAGCTGTGTTTGACACTGATTGAATTCCTCATGGTCACCCTTTTCTAAAGCAATTCGTGCATGTGTTTCATACACTTCAACTGTGAAACCATCTCGTATTCCTTGCACCTGCAATTAACAACAATATTAGAAATTAGATTCCACATTCAATCTCAAAAACTAAAGACAACAAGTCTCCTCCACTATCATTATACCTATCATACAAGTCCTATATCACACATTTCATAAATTTATGTTACTGTAAAAGTCTGAATTGTAGTAAATTCTAAGATTTTCCAGTAAAACCTAAGATTTGGGAAAAGTCCGAGATCTTAGGATTCGCCTAAGTTAAATCCTAAGGTTTCTTTCTAGGCCAAACCAATGACGGTTGGTAAATATTGATTTTGGGAATGAAAAACATCCACTCAAACTCATCTAATTAATCCAGGTAACTTTGTAACCTAACCTACATATTTCATCATCCATGTTCTTGTGACATGTTAATTTAACAGATAAGTTGTTAAATATTCACTTTAACTGGAAAATCTTAGAATTTACAATAGTTCAGGGTTTTGGACATACTAAATTTATAGAAATTCTGTTTAAAACAACATAACTCTTGTTTACCGTTAAATCTTGTCTAATGGACTTTAATTGATCACATGCATATCTATAATCTTGATTATCAATCCACCTCTGTTTTACATTTCGTAATGAATTCATCAAAACAAATAGAGGCCGGACTTCACATGCTTCCGGTGCTCTAGTTAATCTCAAGAAGGATTTCTCAATGTCTAAGCAAGTACCAATTATGTGCACATTATTGTCATCATAATCTCCATCAGTGTCCTGAATTATAGGTCTTCTTGCAGATGGCTCTTCTCTCCTTCCACCTCCCTGAACAGAGCTTGCTATAGAGGGCACAATAGGTGCATTACCAAACCTTTCTGCCCTCTTTTGCAGTCTCTCAGCATTACCCTGAAAATCTTCAACTACAAACTCAAAAGGTTTCTTTTTATTATTTGTACTTTTTTGATATTTTTCTGATTTTTTGTGATCTAAAGACAGTCGATCTTTAACTTTCTGTCGGTTTTTGCCTTTAGACACCTTTTTTTCCTCTACCTCATCACTAGAAGTCGAAGAAGCACTGAAAAACATTCAAAATAAAATTATTACCTTATTTATTTCAACAGGAGAATTTATAAAATAACATGATTTCTTTATAGGAATTCTTCTAATCTTGTTTATAATTTTATATTTTTATGTTCTATTTCTTTATATAAATGCTAATCTTGTGTATACAAAAGTATACACAAGATTGTAAAAAAAATAAAAAATGTAAAAACATTTTTATATTCTATTTTTTTATATGAATGCTAATCATCTAGTGTATTGTTTTATATTTTTATGTTCTATCTTATCATTGATTATTACTATCGGAATATCAAAGAGAAGAGAACAAAGAGACAAATATTAAAAATCTCATACCTGAGCCTCTTCCTTATTGGACTTCTAGAATGAGATCTACTCCTAGAATGTGGCCGTCGTTTCCTCTGAGGAGTATTTTTATGACTAACAAAACCTCTACCATGTAAATGTCCTCTGTTTTTAGGAGATTCCACATTTTCAGTTTTCTGATACAAACTCAAGGTACCACGAACTGGTTTGACAGACAAACTATTACGTTCACTGTGAACACTAGGGATGGGTTCATCATCCCAATTCCTAGTCCAAATTTCATCTTTATTAGCTGCTGCTGTTATTCTTCCTTTTAAACATATATCAATCTGATCACGGTCAAAAGCTGATTTGCATTTTTCATAGCATCTTTTAATATACCTCTCCAAGCTATCAGGCCAAGTGCCAGCAGTAGTTGAAATAGATCCAGAGGACAAAAAGTTTGAAGGATTGTTTTTAGTACTAGTCTCATCCTTCATTAGTTCATGAGTTTGACTGGCACAGCCATGCCCTTCTGGTTGTGGTGGCTGAGGTATATCTTCTGTTGCCAATGGGGGTGGCAACGGAACATCAAGAGGTGGAGGGGGAGGAGGTTTAGGAATGTCTGGTGGAGGCAAAGGCGGTAGTGGTGGGGGATGGTCTGGTAATGGCGGCAACACAACACTGTCTGTGTTTCCTTCATTTCCTTTGTAATTAAGAGATTTTTTACGTTTCTTTTTAGAACCATTATTGTTGGAAAGAAGAGGATTTCCATTGAGGGGTATAGGTGCTGGTTTCCTAACATTATTGAGGTTAAACCTTATAGGTGGTTGATTAAAGAAAGGTCGGTTGGTATCGAGAGGGGACATTCCAAGTAAAGGCGTCGAAGGTGGTGGTTTGGAAAATTGAGGATGATTTAAGTCACACTTCTGATCTTTATTTTGATGAAACTGATGAGGACTGTTCGGATATCCCGTACCGTTACTCATTTGATTGAAGTATTGGTTATAATACGGAGGATACATACCACTGTGAAAACCATTGTATTGCTGATACATATTAAACAACCAAGCATTATGGTTAGGTGGCATACCATTCATCGTTTGTATGGGTGGATCTTTAGAACTGTTTTCCGACATTATTGCAAAATAGTATGGTAGTACCTTCTTCCAACAAATAAAATAAATTATAATTGATTGAAAACTTACGAAGACCTTAACAAAATGGCGACGTATTGTTTTTTACGCTTTCTATCTCCACGTTAAAGATGAATCCGATTAAAATATTTTCAAACACTTAAAATGTTCACAATTGACATTGTGACTAGTAGTAGTTAACACATGCATTTAAAAATTATGAAGCAAAAGTGTAAGTATATAGGGCCACTTCACAATTAGAATCTCTTGCCTTGCAACTTACTACTCGTGCGCGATAAGTTGAGACCCGCGTGGAGTTCGACACTCCTCCCCCTTCCCCCGCACCTATACACAGCCGCCCGCAGTGCACAGTACAGCCTTATACATACGTAACGGTTTATCGTAGCGATAAATCTGTGCAGACCAGTTTGCGCAGTTTTATCGATTGTTTGTACGAAAAATCGTTGTCGAGAATCGTTCGTCGGTGGCAGTTGCAATTTCTATCAGATAAATCGTTGTCGATTACATTTGCACAGTTTTATCGTTGCGTGTGGACGGCGATCGCTCAGTTCGGCAGTACTTCACGGAGCTTGCTAGTGTGCTCATGTGCACAGAAACATGTCGGAAGACGAAAGAGTTGGACACCGTAAACTACTTCAAGATTTTATAGAAAGCTACAGAAACGAAACTTGCCGTTGGTAGACTACATGTAAGGATTACCACTACCGCAACAAAAAAAAATGCCGCCTACGACAGGCTAATCAAAAAATACAAACTCATGGAACCAAAAAAGCCACCAGGGATAGAGTGGTTAAGAAGATTAATAATCTTCGAACTACATATAAAAAAGAGCTCAATAAATCGTAATAAAAAAATCGTATAAATCTGGACCAGGGACTGACGAGATTTATAAACCTCGTTTATGGTACTTTGAGTTATTGAGTTCTTTATACGATCAAGAAGTACCGGGACCATATACATCGAATATGAGGTAAGATGATGACGAAAATAAGGTAAGCTTTTATTTTTGAAAAAATATTTATTGCTTAATTATATAACTCGAATACAAGTCCTGTATGCCAAGGAACTTTCACTTTAGTTACAAAATACGTCATTAATTTACTTCTTATCAGATTGGCTGTTTGAATTGTACGGCCTTGTGAAATTCTTTGAAATGGTTCAAGTGTTGAGTCCTTTGTTGTGAATCCTGAGGTTATCGTACCTTCCTCATAATGTTCACTATCGAAACATTCTGAAGGAGCGTACGAATTAAGCCATGATGATATCAAATAATTATGCAAAGCACAGGTTGCTCTTACGACTGACCCAATAGTTTCAGGCGATATATTCATTTGTGTTCTGTAAATTCTGAACCTCGCCGCTAGTATACCAAAAGCGTTTTCGACCATACGGCGTGCTCGCGATGTCCGATAATTATATATCTTCTTGATTCTGCTATCTAAGTCATTTTGCCGAAATGGCTTCATCATGTCCTTTCTTAAAGGAAACGCGTCATCAGCTACAAATAAATACGACAGTATTCGTGGACTATTATGTAACCTTTCTTCTGTAGGAATATTTAACGCCTTTTTTTCAAGTTTTTCATAAAATTTTGAATTCAACAATACTCCGCCATCGGAAACCCTTCCATTTGTCCCAAAATCAACTAACAGGAATCTGCATTTTGCATCAACGATTGCTAGTAATAGTAGATTTCAACGTGCTTGCCATCAATAGCAACTAAACAGTGAGGAAAGTTCCACTTCTGCTCAAATTCCCTCGCTATTACTCTCCACTCTTCTTCTGTTTTTTGGAAACTGTAACAAAATGAGTACATGATTAGTATAGTAATTTCAGGAATATATTAGTTCCTTTATTTTACAGACGCCGTCAACTGTTACGATTGTCCAGACAGCGATCGAGACACCAACACTGGCCTATTCCGACAACGAATCAGACACACCGACCCCGGCAAACCATTTTGACATCGAACGAGCTACATCAATCTCGGGTCGTGTTCGATAAAGACCAAAAAAAATTACAATAACTGAAGGCGTACTTAAGTCCGTAAGTAAGTTTTGAGGTTTTTGGCAAAAATGTTGGGATGAAACTACAAGAGTTACCAAAAAAAACAGAGAATTATAGCAGAAAAAATAATTAATGAAACTCTGTTCTTGGCTGAAATGGGTAGCTTAACTATATCACACACTGTAAAAAAATATGATGACTTTGCAAATACTAGTTTTTCCACACAGCCACACAGCACAAGTGATCTTTCCGTGGAACCTCGTACAGAGCATCACAGGTTTCAGGGATTATTTGGCTAAGAGCTTACGGTGATATTATTGTAGAAAACTTCATACATTGGTAGGAACGTCCCGTAGCTAGAAATCGCAGTGTAGCAGTTAATCTCTCATGAGGACTTATAGCTTCTCTCAGTACAGTGTCTTGTTTCTTTATTAGTGAGAAACTAAAGCTAGCAGATTTAAATATACCTCTTCATTCATCCTTAAATAGTTATGCCAATCTTGCGGTGGGAATTCCAACTCACTTAACAAGTTGGGATGAGAAAATTGCTTCCTTTTCATGAGCCAGTCTTTACACCATAGACTCAGCTTCATTTTTTTTCTTTGAACACAAACCAGGCCTAATATAGCAAGTGCGTCCATTGTGAACATGTATCTTGCACGAGCTTCTGCGGAGAACTGCCTGATCGATGTCGATATCGGAGGCGTGTGGAGGCACTAGGAACGTTCAATTTATCTGCACAGTCTGAAATCGCTACTATAAATCGTTACGTATGTATAAAGCATGAGATTGGGATAAGGGTAGGAGGGTGTTGATGAGTGATGACGACTAAATTTTGTTGAAAATAATCTAATAAATACACATAAATATATCTTTTATTTAATATTACACCTATTGGCTATCATTTTTAGTGATATACATAATAAATCTATAATTTGACAATTAAGGTTAGTTATTATTCTCTTTATATACATATTTTTTACATTTTTAAATACATAAAAAAACAAACAATAGTATATATTTAAAAATATAAAAAAATAATAGACCACCGACATCGGGTACAGGGACCAAGAAACTAGTGATTAGGGCTCCAAAGACAGGCCGAGCCGTGTCAAGAAGGACTGCCTTCTGCATCAGAACCTTGAACCAACCGTCTAACGTGAGCCTCTTAAGGTGTTGGTCGAGGCTTTTGGCAACCAATCCATGAGCAGATATGACTATCGGAACAATGATCGCCGAATCTACACTCCGCTTATCGACAATCTCGTGAGATAAAGAAATAAATTAATAAAAATTATTGCTGAAATTTGAGCTTTTTATTATTAATAATAAAAAGCTAGCAACACTGAAATATTATTATTGTTATAAAACATCATAGTATTGTAATTCATTTTATGATAGAAGACGGCTACCTAAAATTCGCAGTTCCCGTCGCAGGCGGAAGCTAGTCCTATTTTTTGTTTGAACTGTACTTGTCAGTGACGTCACCGCGCTCAGGTCTCAACTTATCGCGCACGGGTAGTACATTACATTACAAATATAGTACTTGCAGTGTAGCCATATCTACATTATAATCTATGGTAGCCATGTTAATTTTTTTTTTTAATTTATTTAATTGGTCAACTGTTCACTACATTTATAATTTGCTTAACACGTATAGCGAGCTATTGAATACAAAAAACCAAAAACAATTAACAACATTAACGGTTATATTCCACGCACTTTTTCTTACGGTTTTACTATGACATTTTTTTCAGTTCGGTCGCGCAGCAAAATCCCTATCCCCTCCAAGCCTGCCGTAAGGAACTTCGTTCCAATTATCTTTGAAGAGGTCAAAGATAATTTCATCCACCGCTCCCAATGCCATGCATCACAATGTAGAGCGTGGTCGGCTAGTTGATTAAAATTTTTTTCCTCGAGGCATACTATGGCATTCACATATAATTTTCTGCTTCATGAGCGGCACATGACGTTTATTATATATTCTGAAATAAATAATTAAATTTTAAATATTATTTTATAATGTGTTTTCATGTAGACTAATTCTATTTAGTAGATTGACTAAAACCACAGATCACAGAGTGACTAAAACTGATTAACGGAAGGCTAATGTCAAAAATGTCAAACATCAAAAATTATCATTCCTCCTGTGATTCCTCCCCTCACCTTCCTTCGCGAATCGCGATGTCAATTCTTGTTTCTTGAATATACCTATGACGGAACCGTATATTTTTTCAGAACTGAAACCTAGAGGGTTTTAGACTATTTTATTAAATATACAACCACCTTGCATTGGAAAATAAAAGTATGTAAGTTATACGGATTTATTCAGTTTCATGTAAAATTATCCGTAGCAAGTGAGTGATTACAAGCCAGTATGAAAAAATAATGAAGAAAAAATTGTTTGGCTATCAAGTTTTTATATAGAAATCTAATTATATGTATCATTAAATTGTTATACAAATATGCTTTTTTACAGGATGAACAAGAGTGACAAGAACATTATTTTGGAACCATGGATTTGTTGAAAACACCCTCTGTTCAATCTCTGTTGGATTCTGATTTGGAATCTGTTGGAAGTCTTCAGTATTTGGATATTGAAGAGGTGAATACATTTATTAAAAATACATCAATTTTAACATCATTTATTGTTTAGTTTTATTGATATTGAAATGTAATTTCATTATCAATGTATGAAACTTTGTAAGGCATTTCAATGTCAAGTCTATTGAACTGGCTCACACTAACATAGAGTTAAGTATCTCTTATTAGTTATTACTATATTTTAAATACTACCTAAAAATATTGTGCACTGAAGATCAATTTCAAACTTTATTATAGCCTTTATCAAAGTATTTAAGTTTTTAGTTTGTTAAAAACTTGGTAAGATAGAGAATAAAATGTAATTAAATGTATCATGGATATATGGTAAATGTCACACAACCTAGTGTGTTTTATACTTTCACTAATGAATAAATTTTCCTTCCTAAATTATTTTTATTCTTTAGTATATAGATATAATGCTTATTCAAGTTCGTCATAATTGAACCACTTTAATATGTCATAAAGTTATGAAGAAAACCAAATCTAGAACAATATTTAATTAGTTCCCTTATGTTTTCCTGATTAAAAATAAAGTGTTGTTGAGTATGCTGTAACTTTTTGAGATTTTAAAGTTTATAATTTCATGTTTTCTATACTTACTTTCATATTTAACAATAAAAAACAACAAACATGCTAGAGGTAGTATAGCCACTCTGATTTTTGGCACAAAGGCCTCAACCTCAACTGGGGCCGCACTACTCTCGTGCAGATCAATGTAAAATGACACCATTTGTGTGGTCATGTTTTGTTGTTGAGTGTGAGACCGGAGGCCGAATGATGCAGAAACATTACGAGGTCACAATGTTGTCTCACCATGCTGCATTTTTGCATTCGCAATGAGTATGATGACCACCACTGTTGAATTCTGGCAGAGTAGTCACGTTGGCAGGCCCATACATAACAAAAAATGTTTATCCTTCACACAAAAAATGAAGAGATAAGTGTTGCCATAATTATGATGAATTAGTTATATTTTAGTTAGATGAAATTGAATATGCACTGCCTGCTAGTGAGGCACCAACTCTCGCTGAAGTGTTATCTACTGAAGAGGAAGAAGAACCAAAACATAAAGAAACTAGTTTGAAGAGAGAGAGAGAATTTGAAGAACCAGCTACTTGTTCTGCCCTCCAAGTAGACTTCCTACAGGGAGTGTCTCAACAACTGCTACAAGCTCAAGTAGGTTTTGTCAGTGTCATGTTATGGCTTGTATTTATTTTTATATCATCAATTGAAGCACCTCATCACTTTTAAGATTTGTCATGTCATGCATGCCAGCTTAATAACAGGTTTTACTAAAAACAAATGTATTTTATAAAAACTTAACATAACATTAAGATTACCTTAAGAACGGACCTGGTGAATTCCAGATATATAAAATATGTTATCTTGGTCTAAATGATAAAAGACCTAATTTGCGATTCTAGCCCTGCTCAACTGCAGTTTTCTTTATCATTTACAACTTGTCTGTTTTTTTAGGAAAGGTCATCAGCGGGTCCTGCGACAGCCTTGAGTGTTGGAACAGACGCTAAATTAACAGTCGGGACAGCTCATGGCCATTTGCTGTCTTTTCACGATCAAACATTACGATGGGTCTGTGATTCTAACACGGATCGAGGAGCCGTATCGTGTTTATCATATAATCAAGATTGCACTCGATTGCTTGCAGGCTATGCAAGAGGCCTTATATGTCAGTACGAAAGCATACGAGGAACTATTCTGAGGCGGGTCACCTTAGGAGGCGAGATATGGGGCACCTTACGTGTAACATGGGCTGGTACTTCCGGTCTGGCGCTCGATACCGGTGGTTCCGTATGGCTGATCAAGTTTTCGCGACCACTAGGTGTGCGTTCCGCCCGCACGTCATGTCTGTTTTCGGGAGCTCGTGGTGAAGTCGTAGCTATGGCAGCTCGAGACGCCCGTATTTTAGCTTTAGCTACACTTTCACGAGTTATCATAGTGGCCGGCGGCCGAGCAGCAGGCCTGCGTCTTATAGGTCCTGCCGATACTCTTCCAGTCTTAGAGTGGAGCTCAACTGATGAGCAAATATTAGTTTGCGGCCGTGCAAAAACGTTACAGTGGCTTTCACTTACGGTTACTGGAACAAACATTTCAATTAGACCAGTTCAACGAGTGGAATTAATATCAAGTCCGCTATGGCTAGGTTGGCTTGGAGGCAATCTCGCAATATTTGATGCAGATGAGAATTTACGATTATGGGGAGAAGACTATGACAAACCTTTAGATCTATCACATTTCGAACCAGTTTACGCCTCAGCTTTCTTTAAGGTATTTGTTTTTTCTTAAACTGTATCAAGCATGTGACCAGTGCATGCGGACTATTGAGTTATTTTTTAAATACGTCAAATTATTATTGCAATTCTATCGTCCTATCATATCCCTCTCCTATACAAAATAACTATTGTAATTTCCTGCAAACATGGTGCATAAGGCAAACTTAACGCCACAGCCATTTTCTTCTTTAATTCTTTGGATGTTATAAAGGTGTGTTAGGATTATATTTATTTTGTATTTCTTCAATATTACTGTGTTCTAGGGTCATTGGACCGACGGCCGCGTATCTCGAGCAATGTGTACGGCCGGTGTGAGTGCTCTAGGTGGCGCTTGCGTTTCAGAAGGGGCTCTTTCCTTACTCGGTCGTCGTGGAATTGTCCGCGTACGACCGCGTCATCTCCTTGCCAGAGCACAAGCATTTCTATCTTCAGGCAGACATCTAAACGCGTTGCGTTTGCTCTGTTCCACACAAGGAGACGAAGCAAAGACTCTTGCGAATCAGTTCATAATAAATGTATCGGAAAGACCGCAGGTATTGAGCAATAAACAAATTGCAGACCAAACTGTCAAATTGTGCTTGAAGTATGACTTAGCGTAAGTACCTACATCGCTGTTTAGAGAAATTTCCTCTGCTCTTCCAGCAAAGTGTTAATATATAATAGGTATTTATAAATAATTCTAGAGAGGAGTTATGGAATCGTTTATGGGATCAATGTTCTAACGAAAAAGCATTCGTGGAAGCGTTAGGAGACGCCGCAGTTCGAGGCGAGTTCTCCACCGCAGGACCGTCCCCGGACTGTACTCAGGTGATATAAAAATAAAACTTCATAACAATCATGGAAGGAAGTGCAATGTATAAGCACAGCGTTACAAATTAAAATGGGATTGTTTGTGAAAAAAATAACAGTTTTTAACATAGGTCACATGTCAGAGATACCTCAATTTATTATCAAAAGACTAAGCAAGAATTAATGTTTGATATATACACATTCTTAACTCCCAAGTATTATGGTAAAGATTCTAGATTTATTTTATTAGTAAAAACGGTAGTAAATTCTATATTCGTTTATTATAATTGCTTCATTTATTATTATTATGGACATCACAATTCAAATCGCTGTAGATAAATCATACAAAGGTTCAACAAGTGAATACCTACTCATCACAATTATTTGTCCTGGGTTGGTATCAAACTCTCGAACACTTGATTCAGCAGTCAGGATTACTACTCGCTAGGCCAGCGAACCATATTATTTCTATAGTACCTACTAGTATTGCAATTACTGTTCTTTAGGCACTCATCGAAAAATTGGCAGAGTTTGAACCGGGCCTCGTGGATAGAGTAATAGCGTCACTCCCTCTGACGTCACTGGATCCTCACCGAGCAAGTATTCTTACGCGAGAGAAAGGATTGTGGCGAGCTATTGGTGCTATTGCCGCAGCACTTGGTAATGTATATTGTAGACAGTAGTTTATTTAGAAACAAAGGGTAACGAGAATACGAGATAAGCCGCGACATACTTCTCAGAATAGAAATTGAAACGTATAAATTTTTGGCGAAATGTTTCAAAATTCGTTGTGTTACACCTTATCTACATGTTTAAGCTTGTTGAATGACGAAATACAATGACGGAATGGAAAGCTAACACGTATTACACGTACATGTGTCTTATTGCTCAGACAAAAAGCATATTTTAGTTTGGAAATTATTAGAGTAGGCGTAACCGGATATTAACCCGTTGATGTTTCATCAAATATATCGTGTAGTAAGTTTCAAAAACGAAAAGTAGTGTCCTATGTCTAAACTACTGAACCGATCTTATTGAAATTTTGTAGTTGGACTTGTAATATTACATGTGTTGTGTGTGTGTACAATTTATCTAACAACTCGTTCGCACTCTGAAACCACTTCCCTTCATACTTTATCAGGCTTAGGACTAGCTACATTAAAAAATGACAGAATAGGTAGTAAAACCTAAATTTTTAATTCGAGAAAAACATATTTAATCATGATTCCTTTAAAACTAAAGCCAACTTTTATTTTTTAATGCAGGCGTATTTTAAAAATGGAATCAGCTTATTTACATTAATTCAATGTCTTATTTACAAAAGGATTAGATAAGTACAGTTGAAACCGATATAACGACACATCGGTTTTAACAACCGAATGACAAGGTCCCGGCTTAATCTCCATATAAACTTGTAAGTACAGATACCGCTTATAACGACATCAGAGGCAGCGACATTTCGCTTAAAACGACAAAACCTTGGCTTAAAACGACGAAATTCATCGGCTATAATATATNNNTATATATATATATATATATATATATATATATATATATATATTATTAAGCATAAGAAGAATTATTGTTCTCCTACCTTATCCGAACCTCTTTCCCGCTCTTTGCTAATTGACCTTGCACGTTTTACGACTTATTCTTCAGTGCGATAGTTGACCGCGTGGTTCACAGGTTGATTTTAAAACTTTTGGTTTAGGTCGTGTATTGACGCGTTACTATGTCGCAAAACAGAAAAAGGAAAATGTTGAATATAGAAGAAAAATCACATATTATATAGAGATTACAAAATGGCGAGTCAAATAGTGAAATTCCAAAGGAATGTGGACTCTCACAACGCTATAAAAGTTCTGCGAAAATTTGATACCTTTAACGACCAGTTTAATACTGATACCTTGACGATAATGAAACGTAAATTCAAAATATATTTGAGACTCAGCTTACAAAAAAACAGATTTAAATGACCGATTACTTTAAAAACTAAGTGTAGCCTGTGAACTGTACTATAGGCACTTATTTTTTTTCATAGTAAACTTTTTTATTTATTTTACTTATATTTTATTTGAAAACAAGTATGCCTAACCTATCGCCATACTACAAACAGACATATGACTATTAATATGACTATGTATCTGTGTATATTGGTTATAACGACTATCGGATATAACGTCCGAAATATGCTGTCCCTTGTACCTCGTAAATTTCTCACGCACATATCGTTCAAAATAATCCCTTCACACCAAACACAAACACCACACCTAAAAATCAATTGTTCACCGACTCTTGACAGTACCTGCGGATTTGTTTTAATTTGGTCAAACGCCCTGTGGAGGAACGGGTGTCATCTTCCTCCAACACAAAGGGAGGGTCCTCTGACCAGGCGAGGTGATCATGCCTGGCGGGCCACTACCCAACGGTTGATGTTTGGAAGTTGTATATATGTTAATCGGCGCGAGAACTTCTATTGCGCGATTTAGGATCGGTAGCTTCTTAGTTTTCTTCGTTGCTCCGTAGTTCGATGTTTCTTCGGTAGATGGCGCTGTAGTGTATTTTATGTTGACGCTGTATGTGGAAGCCACAGCTCCAGCAATCTTGTCCATTAACACGACGCGGCTAACCACTTCGCCGCCGGAATAAACTACGCTTTTCACATGTCCTAACAAATTAAAGTCCGGAGGTGTAATATCTGATGACCTAGGAGGCCTAGCACGAGCTCCTCCACGTCCTATCCACCGACTGGGGTACTCCCTGTTCGTATATGGATCGCAGTGCTGTATATCGTAGGGACTCACTTATCGAGATTACGCGGAAACGGGAACGAGATGCGCACTCGTTTAATCGATCGTGACCTACGACTGACGACTGAGGTAAATTTCTTAATTTCTTTTGAACTTTTGTGCATCGCAACACGTGCCGATATTTTGCCTACGCAGGTGCGTAGCGTAGAGTAATGCGAGTTCAAAGGCAATAAATAAATTTTGTATGGAAAAACGTTTTTTTTTTATGGAATACTGGGCAAACGAGCAGGCGTATCGCTTGATGATAAGCGATTACCGCCGCTTGTGGACACCCGTAACACCAGAGGCATCACAAGCGCGTTGCCGGCCTTGGGGGATGAGGGGAAGGGTTGGATTATGAGCCTCCGGTATCCTCACTCACTCAGTGAAACACAGCGGCAGGCGCTGTTTCACACCGGTTTTCTGTGAGGCCGTGGTATCACTCCGGTCGAGTCGGACCATGCATGCCGAAGCGTGGCTCTACCAAGGTTTTTTTTTTTAAGTTAGTAAAAAAAGTCATAAAACAAATTTTGTTGGGATTGATGTAGTGGAACTGCCTGCAAGAGGTGATGCGCTAATTTAAATTAATCCTGTACATGTACATAAATAAATGTGTTAGCTTTCCACGTTCCGTCATTGTAAATGCCATTAATTAGCTCAATAAGCTTTACGAAGTTGGGGCAGGTCGCGAGATCAGATGGCGTAAGAAAGCGGTTTCCGGATCTCTCCCGTCTCAGGCGCAGAGTGGCACACCGTATGGTTTTAGTCGGTTCGATTCCGACACACCGCCCCGCCGCAAACCCCGGTGGGGTGAAGGCCTGAGGGGGTTTCCACACGTAAAAAAAAATCGCGAGATCATCATAAAAAGTTACTGGAAATTCAAAATGTAACGAAATAAACATCAACGCTGTGTTAAATTCGCTAGGCTATAGGTATAATTATGTAGTTACCATAGGCGGTGGCGGTGGGGCCATGAGAGAGCTGATAAAGTACGTGTCGCCGAGTTGCGGACGCAGGAGCGGCGGGCCGGGCGCGCCGTGCTCGTGCGCGGGCTGGGCGCTGGTTGTGGCGGCCGCCGACGCGCTGGCGGGCCGGGGGGCGGCGGGCCGGGCGCTGCCGCACCACGCGCAACCCTCCGCCCGACACGACGCTTTACTGGCACTGCTCAACGATGAGGTAATATTAACTGCCGGATTGCCTTTAAGATCACATCACATCGACAGCCTTTAATCAAGAAATCTTGAATAAAACATGTAAGAAAATATTTGAAAAATTTTAGAAAATTATTCTGATACACCAAATTAAAAAGGCAACTTTTCTTGCTAAAGTTTTTTAAATATGACCTTTGTTTATAGACTCGATTATCGGCACATGATGAAACTTGTTGCAATACATTCTAAAATCACTGCTGTCCTCATATAATTTACACTAATGTATAAATTACATATCTGTCTATCCGTAAGTATAAATGACATAAGGACTGTAGTGATTTAGAATGAATGACCTATATTTGTTAATTATTATTTTTGTCTAATTTTATTTATTTTTACAGACCGGCAGTGATGGTCGTTCTCCTTTGAGAGTTATGGTGGAACATGATGCGTCGGCTGCGGTTAGATTGCTCGAACAAAGCGCTCGCGACCCTCCATTCGTAGGGCCGCTCGGGAAGCAAAACAGACTGAGAGTTGCACGGACCCTCTTATCCTTTTCCCATGAATTACCGGTAGGTTGATGCCTTTTTTTAACAAAACAAATGTTATATCTTCATATACTTATTCAACCGAGCAATGATAACAGACAAATATATTAACTTATTTCAGGATCCAGGCGATCGTGTGGAAGTCCTTGAGTTTTTAACCATGCAAGTAACTTCAGGTGCTCTACCGACCGATCAGGAAGTTATACATCGTTTACGAGACCTCGCATCTAAAACAAACTGTGAACGAGCGGATCGCGCTTGGCTTTTATTATTAAATAAGGGTCGCATTCAACGAGATCTACTGGAAGATCAGTATATCGTTGCGGAAGGTAGGCAACGGGTGCTTTGGCACATAGATGCTTTATTAGAGCGCCACGAAAATGCACTCGACGAGTTCTTTAAAATAACTACACCATCGGACACGGACGTAGACGAGCTGTTCGAATATCTTCTACCGTTAATGGACTCTACAGATGAAACGAAGAAGTACTTAGAGAAGCATCTACCGGCACTTATTAAACTGAGGCCCAAAGCGGCCGCAGGTCTCGTGGCCGATCACCTGGCCGACTCCTGTCTCTCCGTCCTGCGCGCGACCTCCAGCGTCGAAGTCGTGGAGCTCGGGCAGACTCTACTAGAAGCCGGCCGACTCACAGGTGACGCGGCCGCCGCGCATTTTCGTAATCTCTGCCGGCTGCGACCGAAAGACGTGCGAGCTTTCATGGTCGAGAACGTCGGCCTACTACGACCCGAGGAGGCGCTGGCCATCGTGCGCGAGGAGGGGCCGCCGGAGGCCGAGCCGGTGTGTCTCGAGGCCGTGGGCGATCCCGGCGCGGCTCTCGACGCCATTCTACGCCTCGCGGCGGCCGTCGACGAGCGCGAAGCCTCGGTCCTTCTGAGCGAAGGCGCCGAGCTGTGTGCCCGGGCCGCCCCCGCTCTGCCGCCCGGGGACGCGGCCGAACTATGGACGCGTCTCCTGAGTAGAGCGCGGGCGCCACCGCCCGGGCTTCTGCTCGAGGCGGCGGCGTACTTGCCCGTGGCTCAGATGCTGGAGGGGGCGTGCGAGTCGCCGCGGGCGGCGCTAGCGCTGCTGCGTTGCGCGGCGCTGCGGCACGTGGCGTGGAGCGGCGCGGCGCGGGGCGTGGCGCGCGAGGCGCACGAGAAGCTGGCGCGCGCGCTGGCGGCGGCGCGGCGCGGACTGGCGGTGCGTGGGCGCTGCGTTCGCTGCGGGCGGCGGCTGGCCGAGCGGCCCGTGCGCTCGGGCCACTGCGCACGCGCCACGCACCTCGAGTGCGAGCCGGAAGCGAGCTGTGGCGCGTGCGGCCGACGCGTGCCCTCGTCCTCTGTCACGTTGGCTTCTAAAGCTCCGCGGCGCCGAGAGTCGTCGCCGCCTCGCGACTTCGAACTTTACTTAGTGGCTCCGCCACGTCCCGATCTCGAAGGATCGGTTTGATACGTTCGCTTCGAGATCGTAGGTACTATTATTGCAAAATTAGCCCAAATATGTTATGTGTATATCGAATTTAATAAATTAATCTGTCGTTTCGTTTCTTCCTTCTTTAATTTTTCCTGGTTACAGTTAAAACGGTTGCCTGGAAGAGATTACACTTTGAGCCGTAAGGCCGCTACTTGTACTGACTAGCATTAAGTTATATACTTAGTTATCTGGCATACAATAAAGAGATTTATTATTATTATAATTTATACATCAAGACGTCGAAACCTAAAACACACATGTCACAAAGAGAATGTAGCAAACGTGACATGCGGCGTCCAGTTATACGCGGTTTATTATCCTACCTTCGGTCGCACTGGGTTATTTTTTAGCTTCTTTGGAGTCCCTAACAACTTCCTTTAACTTTTAACAAAAAGGTACATTGAAAACGAAGTAAATACGCAAGTGTTTATAAAAAACTACATTCGATAAAAAAAAAACATCAAATGGAAATTCCCTACCTAGAGACACTATAACCCTAAAATAAACTGGCTCTAATTTGGCTGACGTAAATTACTATGTGGCAATTCTTGAGAAGCTAAAGCACCGTACGTTATGAGTAAAAACAATAGCAATCAATTATTTTATGAACGTACTAGCTTTTGCCCGCGGCTCCGCCCGCGTTTATATCGGCACACGCAGTAAAAAGTAGCCTATGTCCTTAATCATGAACCAAAGTATCTCCATGCCAAATTTCACTGCAATCAGTGCAGCAGTTTGGCCGTGAAACGTTTGGATTAAACCAATGACTATTGATTTGTTATTACATTAACTAGTGTATTACATTCACTACCAGTGGAGTTGATCCTAAAAAAAAACTATCCAAAAACATTTTAAAGAACGTTCAGAGGGCCTAGTGCGAGTTTTCGCTTTTAATAAACTCTCACTTAGCCCTCAGTGTAGACCAATCGCTATTATGGTCACCGTGACGAGTGTGCTGATTGAAAGAAACTCGTAGTAGACAATCTATATTAAACGTAGTCATCATCATCATCATCTCGAGCCAAGATTTGCTATTAGGTTTGGTCAGCATAGGACTGGTTCCGAACACCCCCGTGGGATTTGGAGGCGGAAGTGCTCGCCGAAGTTTATCGACAGGTGGCTGAATTCCGGGCGGAGAGTGGCATGCGCCCTCTGCCCGAAGAGGTACGTGAGTGGCGTGAAGCCGCCCGTCGAGCCACGATGGCTCGTTGGTCTTAGCGGCTAGAGACTCCACGTGCTGGCTTCGCCACCGTGGAGGCCCTCCAGCCGGTCATCCTCGAGTGCGCAGGGCGGCAGCACGGGACTCTTTCCTGCCGACTGAAGCAGCTGCTTTCCGGGCACGGTTGCTTCGGGACGTACCTGCACTCGGTCGGATTAAGTCCCGCCAGCCACCACTGCGACTGCAGTGAGGACTCGGCCCAGCACACGCTGGCGGTGTGCCCCGCTTGGGCGCCGCAGCGTCGGGCCCTCACTACAGTCATCAGAGGAGATCTCTCGCTGCAGGCCGTCGTGCGCTCCATGGCCGGCGGCAAGAGCAGTTTTACCGCGGCCGCGACCTTCTGCGAGGAAGATATCTCGCAGAAGGAGTCGGCGGAGAAGGCCCGGGAGGACGATCTCCACTCGGACCCGATCCGCCGCCGGCGAA
>PKRV01000347.1:522650-647283 GCA_003709505.1 Hyphantria cunea
ACACCCCCGTGGGATTTGGAGGCGGAAGTGCTCGCCGAAGTTTATCGACAGGTGGCTGAATTCCGGGCGGAGAGTGGCATGCGCCCTCTGCCCGAAGAGGTACGTGAGTGGCGTGAAGCCGCCCGTCGAGCCACGATGGCTCGTTGGTCTTAGCGGCTAGAGACTCCACGTGCTGGCTTCGCCACCGTGGAGGCCCTCCAGCCGGTCATCCTCGAGTGCGCAGGGCGGCAGCACGGGACTCTTTCCTGCCGACTGAAGCAGCTGCTTTCCGGGCACGGTTGCTTCGGGACGTACCTGCACTCGGTCGGATTAAGTCCCGCCAGCCACCACTGCGACTGCAGTGAGGACTCGGCCCAGCACACGCTGGCGGTGTGCCCCGCTTGGGCGCCGCAGCGTCGGGCCCTCACTACAGTCATCAGAGGAGATCTCTCGCTGCAGGCCGTCGTGCGCTCCATGGCCGGCGGCAAGAGCAGTTTTACCGCGGCCGCGACCTTCTGCGAGGAAGATATCTCGCAGAAGGAGTCGGCGGAGAAGGCCCGGGAGGACGATCTCCACTCGGACCCGATCCGCCGCCGGCGAACAGGGCGGCGGAGGCGCGCCTACCAGCGCCTCATGCCGCCTTGAGTGTGGCCGCGGATGGGCGGGACGGGTTTCCCCCCCATCCGCTTCACAGGCCAGCCGCGAGGGGGCGACGTTACGCGTGAGCCGTACGTCGCCTAAATTGAGAGTCTTTACCATCAGACGGTGCCCGCTTCAGTGCGGGCAGGCGCTGGGATGGGTCCGGATGGCGTAAGAAAGCGGTTCCCGGATCTCTCCCGTCTCAGGAGCGGAGTGGCACACCGTGGTGGTTTAGTGGGTTGCCTGGCGAGTCAGTCAGGAGTCCCACACATAGCGAACCCACTGTCCCCGCAGGGGGTGGAGCGAAGTGCGTAAAGGCATTCCACAAAGTAAAAAAAAAAAAAGACTGGTTCCGAGGGGTCCGGACGTGTTAATAACAGCAGTTTTCGGATCCCTCGTCTCAGGCGCCCCTGCCATGTACAACCACACGGTGTACTCTTGGCACACCGTGTGGTTTTAATTAGTCCAATTCCGACACACCACCCCGCCGCAAACACCGATGGAGTGACGGCACGTGCGGGTTTCCAAACATTAAAAAAATCACAAGACTGGTTGTTGTGACGAACCTTGAGCCTATGATCAGCAGTAGATATATTTCGGCTACGAAGATAATGCTTCAGTTACAATAATATTTATTTTATTGGAATGCTTCGCACATTCACATAAACTAACAATAACATAATCCAAGCTATGTTTGATCATGTTAAGCAAAGCTAGTTTTTGAATATGAATAGGGACAGCTATATAACTTAGATCAAATGCATCCAAATTTTTGCGAGTCACTAGATTAACCACTGCGACCATTGATCTGACAATCGAACACAGTTTTTTAAATTTACATAAAATCGTATATAACAAGTATAACGTGAGTGTATATGTATAGAACTAAATAAAAATTACTGCGAATTTCTTCTTTTTTTATTTTCAATATAATCTAACTTACAATAGAAAATCAAATGCACACATTAAACCACATGAAATTTTTAACACCTAGGTACAAAACCCAGAATGTTAAGTTTATGTTACCTACTGTGTACAGTATTTTACTTACTTGTATATTACTCTCCAATTGTGGTATTCATCAGATAGACAAATGAGGTTCAAACGACATTCTTGTGTAGGTATCCACTAAGAAATAATAGATATAGCGACTTCCATTTTCTTACATTAGGTAAATGTAATAATAGTTTGCAGTTTACAGACTACATGAAGAAAATTATTTGATTGTCCTTAAAACTATTTCTAAGACAACTTTAGAGATACCTTGTAATATACAAGATATCTCTAAAGTTCTCTTGAAAAAATGATCACAAATGAAATTTAAACAAGAGCGTTTTACTATTCTTGTAGACAAATGACTTAGCAATCCTGATTTTTTTTTGATTCTGAGAACAAGCTTACACAATGACATAACAGTGGTAAATTTATTTATTTATACACGATATTTTTATAACGGTCTCAATCATTACAAATCCTTATCGTACTAATAATATTACCGTAGCAAACACGCTATTTGTTAAGTATACATTTTTAATACAAAACATAGACAATGCTCGATGTCAACTCAAAAAATCATACTTTACATTAAAAGAGTTTGAAAACCCACGTCATGGCTAAAGAACCATAGATATAGGAATTTATAATAAATCAAGTTACTATTAAGGATACCAAATTTCAAGTCAGTACCTCGATTGATGTAACAGTTGTCACGTTTTTCACTTCTATCGCCGCTACTGTAAAGGGCGGTTTTTTTTTAATTTGTTTTATTAAACTATTGTTGCTTCTAAGATTTTCTAAGCATTCGATAATTCCGAACAATGTTTTCGTATATTTTTACTTCATATTCTGTTAGAAAGGATAACAATTTTAATTACAGTTTAAATTTAATAATTATGTTACTTAAATTGCACTATGCCAGTCTCTCTACATTTAATTAAAAATTAAGTAAAATAAGAAGATTATTTTCTTCAATATGTTTAGTATATTTTTTGGAAAATCTTTAAATTAAATCAATAAATGCTCTGAAATACAGATGTCCTTGTACTACTTTAATCGGCAATAAATGTACTTTGTAACTATAATCAATTTTAGACACGTTTTCGTTTTATTTCTAATTTCTCTATAAAAAAAACATTTTTTAGCGTTATTTGAAGATGTCTGTACACTAAATATTTGTATTTCCTTAAACATACTCTATATAGACACAATCTTAGAGAGTCAAATATGCAAATAATAATAAATTCTATAAAAAATTATGAAAGCATCCATAACAATAAAATACAGAAAAATGTTTATTCTTATTTACAGTTCCGAGGGCCTAGCCTGCAGCGCACTAAGCTCTTCACCAATCAATAGTGTCGATCGTTTTGATATGAATGCAGCTTTTGCCCGCTGCTCCAACCGCGTGTATATCAGATATTGTGATAATCCTTTCTCGGTTTAAAATATAGCCTATACCACTCACAAATAATGTGGCTTTCTATTGACAAAAGAATTTAAAAAATGGTTTAGTAGATCCAGAGATTACCACGTATAACATTACAAACTTTACCGCTTCAAAATATTAAGCGAAACTCATGCTGGACCCTCTGATGACGAATTGCTCTACTACATCTAACGCTATGTTTACACGCCTGCGAGGACTTGGTACACAAACTACAATCCTTCACAAACGCTTGGCCATGTTTACACGCTTAGAGTTTACAGTCGCTCACAAACTACAAAAGCTCACGCACGCTTTCTTTGATCTGTGTTCAAAAACCGACACCGACTCGGGTAGGCAACAAACTATCATAACCTCACGCAACCCAAGCCAAACAGTCCGTTTACACGCTTGTGTTTGTGGAGGGTTGTCGAGGCGTGGCACGCGTATAAACGCACCATAAAACGAATAACTTTCCATTTCATCATTTAACAGTTTTGTGTTTGTACGCCCTCGTCTTAAAAGTGTCAAAAGATATGTATTTAATAAAGATAAAGATCAGACTAAACAAAACAAAAGGTTTAAAATGTTATTATTTGAGGATTGTCCAGTTTCATTTACTCACAAATATGTATTGCTATATAACAATTTAAAACGATATCTCTTAGAATCTAGAGTTATTCTTAATACTTATGTTTTCAATTACAGGTATGTATGTGTGTCAAAACACATTTGAGTCAAAAAATTAGCAAATACTAGATTCGCACGCAGATTCCAATAATAACAAACTTTGTAAGTTAAAGTTTTTCTAAGATTCTGTCAAAAGTAGACTAATGAGCCTCATAAAATATTTGAAATGTAATCTGGAACAGTCATTTGTCTACAAATACATGACAATTAGTAGCATTATTGTCACTGTATGGAAAATAAAATACATGGAAAAATATTTGAAATAAAAATAAACACAATTTTTTTTTATAATAATGGTATTTACCATACGAAATTTGAGAACTCACAAATCCATTATTCAGTGTCATCGTAGCGAACTCTGCAAAAACAATATAACGGCATCATATTAGTTTTTATATTTAATTTTGTAGACCAACTCAGCAACAGAAATTTAATATTATCGAATGCGAACATAAATATGCCACGAACAAATAGTGAAACATGTATATTACCTCTGTCGCTGTCCCCGCCGTTTGCTCAACCGACGTCCAGATGAAGGGTCCTGCAACGTGTAACGATTGGTGGTAATTGGAGCCACTCTTAAATTGCGAGCGTCTACAGAACGAGCCTTGCTCACCTGTTGAGTAAAATAAAAACTAAGGCGACAAGTACAACAACTGACTAATCTAATGAATTTAAATGTTTTTTTAAAGCTGAGTTCATGGAACTTATTTGTTATTCGTTACTTGATATCCAAACTAGGACAATCTCATTTAAAAAAATGTAAAAGATACACCTATCCTTAATACTTTTAGAAATAAAGCTGCTAAACAAACACCTATCAGTTTCAATAGAACAATACGAATTTTCGCATCAACTTGGTTAGTTAATTAGCTATTAAATAGAGACAAATATGAAAATAACCAAGGAAGGCAAAATATGTACTTTATATAAGGTTTATTACCAAGGAGGAGAGAAGGAGTCTATGTCAAATGAAAACATGCTTACTATCTTTAATAGCATTGTGGCGACTTCCACATACAGCGGCAACAAAAACATATGACAATGCCATCTACCGAAGATGCACTGAATTACGGAGAAACGTAGTATACGAAAAAAAGCTGCCAATCTTGCATCGCGCAATAGATGTTCTCGCGCCGCTTAACATATATACAACTTTCCAACATCAACCGTTGGGCAGTGGCCCGCCATGCATGATCAACTCGCCTGGTCGGAGGATCCTCCCTTTGTGTTGGAGGCATATGTGACCACTTCCTCCACAGCATTCTTGTAAGTACAAGCTCTACCTAGTTTGAGATCAGATGGCCATGTGTGTAATACGTCAAGTTATTTTTGCTATTGAACTAAATTAAATATATACGAACCTTCTCCATAAATTTTTTGATCAACTCTTGGCAATTTAAATTACTTTCGGGTTCCCATGAATCAAATTTGCTAGACCATCCTTTCCAATGAATAAAGAACTCTCTCTTGCCATTCTTCTTGATACGAACTTCTAAGATACGGTCAACCTGCAAAAAAATAAAGAACTAGTTTAAAATTAAGTTATTATAAAAATTAAGATCCACAAATTCACTTACATCACAAATTTGCAATAGTTAATCACATTTAAAAAAATTACCAGAACTGTTTTATCACTTTTATTTAGATTTTTTATTGATCATGTTTTTATTTATTGAAATGAAACCCAACCAGAATATAATTTCGATCATAAACCAAAGAAAGCTTATATTTTGGCCTTTATATGTTTCAACATGTATAGGCTTTACATTTGTTATTTCTATTTGACTGTATATGTTTTGTTTTTACCAAGGTTAACCTGCAACAAGTTACGCCCTGCGATCACCAACCCGCCTGCCCAGCGTGGTGATTATGGGCTAAACTCCTCCACGAGTAAGCGACAGAAGCAACGGCCCCCAGTTCCCGGTAGTCTCGCTATTCCTGGTCATGGTGGCGACCACCACCACACCATACCATCTGGTACAACTTGAGGAGGAACTTGGGAAGATTAGGTGGCATATCTTAGGGTTATGTGAAGTCCGAAGAGAGGGGGAGGATACCATAATCCTGGACTCAGGTCACCTGATGTACTTCCGCGAGGGAGACCAACGATCCCAAGGTGGCGTGGGAATTCTGGTAAACAAGTCGCTTTCTGGCAACGTTGTGGAAATTTCCAGTGTGTCGAGCAGGGTAGCGTACCTCATTGTCAAGCTTACCGAGAGGTATAGCCTCAAGGTAATACAAGTGTACGCACCGACCTCGGCTCACTCGGACGATGAGGTGGAGGATATGTTCGATGACATATCGAGGGCCCTCCATTCCACTACTAAAACCCACTACAACGTTGTTATGGGTGACTTCAACGCCAAAGTGGGAGTACAAACCTGCGGCGAATCGGTAATAGGATCCCATGGATTTGGAAACAGGAATCATAGGGGCCAAATGCTCACCAACTTTCTCGAGCGGGAGGGGCTGTTTTTGATGAACTAATTTTTCGAGAAGCGGCCCCAAAGAAAGTGGACGTGGAGAAGCCCGGACGCTATTACCAAAAATGAGATCGATTTCATCATGACGGAGAGGAAGCACATATTCAGAGACGTTTCAGTGATCAATAGGTTTAACACCGGTAGTGATCACCGACTAGTCCGAGGTTCTCTGAATGTCAACTTCAAGGCTGAACAACTCTGCTCCAAGTCGAGATGGGATCTGAAAAATTCCAGTCAAATCTGGAAATCCGATTTGTTGCCATGGAAACCACAAGATAGGTACACCAGAACCTTGAAAATGTGGTTCGAATCCTCAGGAGTGAAGCTACGAGATTTTGTCAAATGCAGCGTACAGGCACGAAGTCGAAACTCTCAGAGAGGACACTAGGGTTAATGAAGGAAAGACGTGAGAACCCGCCAGTCACTTCATCGGCAAAACGGACTCTAAACCGAGAGATTAGTAAGCGTGTACGACACGACCTCCGATGCTCCAACACTCTTTTGATTGAAAGAGCAATCGAGCAGAATCGGGGGTCAAAGGTGTTTGTGTAATCTCTTGGAAGAAGCCATTTGACGAAGCTGACCACAGTAAGCGGAGAAGTCGTTGCTTCCAAGCTGGCTGTCCTTTCGGAAGTAGAAAGCTTCTATGGCGATTTGTACGCTTCGCATGCATCTCGACCTGATCCCGAAAATGAGGACCCTCGAGCCACATTAACACGCCACTTCACCGAAGATCTGCCAGAAGTCAGCATTGATGAAATCGAGATGGCTCTTAGACAGCTGAAAAATGGAAAAGTCCCTGGAGAGGATGGCGTTACTACAGGGCTGTTAAAGGCTGGAGGTAAACCCGTATTACAGGCGCTCCAAAAGCTTTTCAACGCTGTCCTGTTCGAAGGGAGGACTCCAGAGGCGTGGAGTAGGAGTGTGGTCGTCCTGTTCTTCAAAAAGGGAAATAAAACCATGTTGAAGAACTATCGGCCCATTTCCCTCCTGAGCCACGTCTATAAGCTGTTTTCAATAGTCATCACGAACCGTCTTGCGCGAAGACTCGACGAATACCAGCCACCGGAGCAGGCTGGGTTTCGGAGCGGATATGGCACCATAGACCACATCCACACAGTGCGGCAGATAATACAGAAGACCGAAGAGTATAATCAGCCCCTGTGTCTAGCATTTGTGGACTATGAAAAGGCCTTTGACTCGATTGAGATCTGGTCTGTTCTGGAGTCCCTGCAGCGTTGCCAAGTAGATTGGCGGTACGTCCGAGTGTTGAGATGTCTCTACAAAGCCGCTACTATGTCCGTCCAAGTACAGGATCAGCATACAAGACCCATACCATTGCATCGAGGAGTGAGGCAAGGGGACGTTATATCCCCGAAATTATTCACTAATGCAATGGAGGACCTGTTTAAGACGCTGCACTGGAAAAGGCGCGGTATCAACATCAATGGCGAATACATCTCTCACTTGCGATTTGCAGATGACATCGTCATCATGGCAGAGACGTTGCAGGACCTACAACAGATGCTGAACGACCTGGCTGACTCGTCTGTGCGCATCGGCCTACGGATGAACTTCGACAAGACCAAGGTCATGTTCAATGAACATGTACTACCGGAACCGGTTGCGGTACACGGTGCCGTTCTCGAAGTTGTTCAAAAATATGTATACCTCGGGCAGGCTTTGCAGTTAGGTAGAAACAGCTTTGAGGGCGAGGTGGACAGGAGAATTCAGCTAGGTTGGGCAGCGTTTGGGAAACTTCGTCGGGTCTTCTCATCGTCGATCCCACAGTGCCTAAAGACGAAAGTCTTCAATGCGTGCGTCCTACCCGTAATTACATACGGAGCCGAAACGTGGACACTTACGGTTCGACTGGCCCATAAGTTCAAAGTCGCTCAGCGTGCAATGGAGAGGTATATGCTCGGCGTTTCTCTAAGGGATCGCATTAGAAACGAGGTGATCCGACAAAGAACCAGGGTCATCGACATAGCCCACAGGATTAGCAAGCTGAAGTGGCAGTGGGCTGGCCACATTTGCCGAAGAACCGATAACCGGCCGGTATCGGCCAAAAATTGTCTAGGGACTTCCTCCAACATAGACTACGTCGCGCACACGTGCACGATGCCATGCAAACTAGCGATTACCGACAAATCCAGGATTCGAAATGCCAGGACATGTTCTAAAAGTTATCAAAATTTTAAAGAAATCATTTCGCGCATGCTATTCAAATTCAATGAAAAGCGATAAGTATCCTATTTCAGATAGTGTGCTTACCTGAAAGGAATTGGAATACTGTAATGAGCAGCTAAG
The DNA here is from genome assembly GCA_003709505.1 of Hyphantria cunea. Lineage (NCBI taxonomy): Eukaryota > Metazoa > Arthropoda > Insecta > Lepidoptera > Erebidae > Hyphantria > Hyphantria cunea. Next base: position 531,177 of record PKRV01000347.1, read on the forward strand.
TTTTTACTTTCCTTGTTATTTTTTCAACAATAATGTTTTTTTTAAATTGTTGCTTTTACTAGAACTTGTTGAATTGCCTTTTAATAGTTTTAATAATTAAATTAAATCAAAATACGTTGAATAAATAAGTGATCTTTAATGTAAGCCCCCGGCGCTCACAGGTACCCGGGCCTGGGAGTTTGACATTGGTTACTGAAGACTCTATAGGAGTGGCTGTCCAGGATCCTGGACGAGTGAATGCTACTGGTGAACAACAGCGTACATGTGAGTAAGCAGGCTTCTACATCAGGGAATGCTACAGGAAAACGATTAGTCCAACAAGCTTTCCATCCTAGTCTGTTCATTAACAAACAACGATATTAACCCCTTGGAAGCAAACGGCAGGATGAAGCCACAATTACAACTCCCTCAACAAATCCGGTACCAACTAATGTCACCAATAACACACCCTGCCCTCCAAAATGGCAGAGTTCCAGCAGTTAGTGGTAATAAGCGAAAGAAATGGTCAAATTCACCATCTCCTGAGATTATTAAAACTGCCAACAGGTGCAATAGCCTACAGATCGATCTAACGGAAGATGATCCTGAACTCAAAGTGAAACCTCTTGAAGTTGTATGACATTGAAGATGTCAATAAATTAAATGAATAAATTAATTAATTAAATAGGATTTCCTCATCAAAATTATTAATAAAAATCAACTGAGAATAAGCTCTTCAAATATAGAATCATACAAGAAGATTATTACCATAGTCCGTGAAAATGGACTTACAAGTCACACTTTTAACATAAAGGATCAACATTGTTACCGTCTAGTCATTAGAAAGCTTCACCATTCAACTCCACATAGTGATATCATAGAAGAAATAGAAAAAACGGGCAATAAAAAACAAGGAGAAATAATTAATGTAAAACATGACCCTCAAAAATTACCAACGTCTACATTTTTCGTGAATCTTGCCGCTGGGCCAAACAACAGTGCTGCTAAATCGATAAGATTTATTATTAACAGTCAAATCGAGGTAATCGAAGAACCCAAACACAATAACAACACACAATACCAGAATGCCAAAGGAGTCAACAATACGAACATTCTAAAAATTACTGTATGCGCCCATTTCGCTGCGTAAAGTGTGCACAAAATCACAAACCATCTTACTATCCTAAATAAGATCGCAACACCCCCGCTGTCTGTGCGTTAAGTCAAGGTGCACATCCTGCCAACTACAAAGGGTGTGAGGTCTACAAATAAATTTTATCTAGAAAAACCAGTAGACAAAAGCCAACAATGGCCAGTACACATTACAACACACAGAACAAATAATTACGGCATCCCAATAAAGCCACAACTACACAACAACAACAATACGAGAAATCTAGACATACAAACTAAACATTATTGGCGACTAGCTCCTATGCAGATAAATTAAAAATGCAACCCAAAACAAATTATAATAATAATTTGGAAACATTACTCACACAACAAGCTTTAAAGCTAGATAAACTATAAGACTGAATGTCAACTATGATGGACCATGGAAATGGCCAATCTGAAGGTTGCAACGTGGGACATGAATGGGTTGATCAGACACAAATATGACATGCAAAATGAATATAGAAATATTTACATTCTACTTGAATCTGGGGCACACTTAAAACCCAACCACAGCACAATGCTAAAAAATTATAGCATATATTCCACATCCCATCCAGATGGAACGGCTCATGCTGGCACAGCTATAGTAATTAAAAAGCATATCAAACATGAGATCTTTCCAGAATATATAACAGAGCCAATACAAGCAACTACAGAAATGGTGCAAGATAAGCAGGGATCTTTGATGTTATCAACTGTGTACTGTCCACCCAGGCTTACTTCTAAGGAAGAAGCATTTACGAAGTTTTTCGAAACCCTTGGACATCGATTTATATGTGGAGGTGATTGGAATGCCAGAGGTTGAGAAATGAAAAAAGCGCAACAGCAACAAAAGCAAAGCAACAAACTACATATTCTATGTACTGGTGAGCCTTCTTACTGGCCTACAGACCCAAATAAAACTCCTGATCTTCTGGACTTCTTTGTTTATAAGGTGTTGTCAAATCATTACTTAAATGCTGAGACTTGTCTGGATAGTAGTTCAGACCCCACCCCATTAACAGCTACAGTAAGTATCACCATAATTGAGAGATCAGCAAAAGAACGACTCCACTCCAAGAAGACTGATTGGAATGGATTCAGGGACTATTTAGATGAAAATCTCAACCTGAAGGTACCATTAATCAGAACATGATATCGAAAAATATGCATCAAACTTGATGTAAACAGCCGCCTGGAAATGCACACCAGATGTACTCGCATCTAAAAAGGGTAATAGAAACATTTCTAAGGATATCAAAGCCAGGGTCCAGGAAAAGAGACAACTTAGAAGGGTGTGGCATTCTAGTCGACATCCGAAAGACAAAAAGGCGCTTAATAATGCTACTGCTGACCTGAAACATTACATTAAAAAAATTGAGGTACAAATTCTACAAAATCAATTATTGAATGAATCCCCAAGCTAAAAACAAGTATTTAGTCTGGAACTCAATAAAAAGTAGTAGAATGGCCCCTTAGGTTGCACACTATCCTATCAAAACAGGAGATAACACCTAGGCTAGAACGGACAAAGAATGAGCTGAAGTGTTTGGAGAATTCCTGCAAGTAGCGTTTATTACACTGAATGGTGGTGATACAGAAACCAAAAAATAATACAGGGCTACCTGGACACTGACCTCCAACTCAGCCTTCCAATACAGGGCTGCTCACCCCGGGAAGCCCACAGAGAGATAAAAGGTCTTGAACTAAATAAAGCTCCTGTGTTCAGTCTGATTAATTCTGAAATGCTACTTCAACTGCATATAAAAGCTATAGTCAATATAGGACAGCTTTTTAACAGCATAATTAGGATTGGACATGAACCTATAACATGGAAAATGTCAGATATAATCATGGTTCCCAAACCTGGCAAACCCCGCATCTTGTGTCTTCTTATAGACCAATTAGTCTACTGCCCACCTTATCTAAGTTGTTCGAGAGGATCATCTTATGTAGGCTAACATGAATACTCAAAGAAAATGATCTCATTCCCCAACTTTAGTTAGCTTTCAGAGTTGGCCACTCGACTACAGAACAGGTTTACCAAGTTGCTGAATAAATAAGAGAGGCTCTGAAGAAGAAACAATACTGCTCTGCTATTTTCCTGGATGTGCAGCAGGCATTCCATAAAGTCTGGCATTTAGGCCTGCTTATGGGTCAAGGAGGAGGTGGAACACAGAGCAAGAGCATACAGGAACCGCCTAGGGGCTCATACTAACAACCTATTAACGGTGTTATATGAGCAGATGAGTGACAGAAGGCTAAAAAAGCAACAACAAATATATGGGACTTTATTAGTAAACCCTAATTAATTCTCACTGGAGGAAGAATATCTCCCGCCATTGCATTGCCCACAAACAATCTGTTCAAGGCTATGAAGCAGATTGTATGATAAAAAAAAAGAATCAATTACCTCATATTCAGCATTTTCATCAGTATTTTTATCATCCCAATCATTTTTAGGTCGCTTTGATGAGCTTTTTGGGTCGTTCTTGGATTTTCTTTTATTATTTTTCTTATCTGGCTTGTCATCCTTGTTTTTAGAGGTCTCTTTCTAAAATAAAACAAAAATAGAAACAATACCTTGAAATTAAAACTTTTATTTTATTTCAGTTTACAATTCTTTTCAGACCAAAGGAAACTTTTCCTCTTGTAATTGAAATTACCCTTAGTCTGTTTCATGTCTGAGAAAGCTTCGGTGTTCTTGGAAAGGAGCTATCAGCATTGGTTTTATAATATAACGGATATTATAGGCCATTATATAGTTGAAACAATCACAAGTCTAATTTGTAAAAAATGTAGACCAATACAAATATGTTAATGAATTTCATTTAACTTAAAAATGAAAATTTTTGTGTACCATAGAGCTTACATATCCCTGCTCTATATAATTAACAGATGATATGATACTATAAAAGCTACTATACACTTACCTCTTCATTGAATTTATTAATTAAATCAGGGCATGATAAGGTGTTCTCAGGCTCCCAAGTATCACTGCTAGCTGAGTATCCTTTCCAACGTATTAAATAATGAAGTTTACCCTTAATTCTCTTTGAATCCATAATTTTATCAACCTGAAAGCAATAAATGAATAAAAGTTTATTTCCGAATATTTGAACTAAACTAATGTGTGAAGACAGAAATATGAACATTTTATATGAAAATTAGATTTTACTTGTGGCTCTGCCTGCATGAATGTCGGTTATCATGGTTAAAGTCACCTATGTTCTTTAATAATCAAAGTATCTCCAGGCCAAATTTACATTGAAATTGGAGCTTTAGACAATTTAACTGTGAAAGTGTGACAAACAGAAGATACTTTCAAATTTAAAATTTTCGATATAACATAGTTTTGGCAATGAAAGGTGGTTGAATTACAATCAAAAAATCTTGAAGTAATTTAATAAATGAAAGTAAAAAGATAATAATATAGATTCAATTTTTTTTCAGACATACAAGTATTTGTATGCACAACAAAGTGAATAATTTAAGCAACATATATAAAAAAACATGTATTCAATGTACAAGATTTGAGTGATTTTTTTAAGAGTGGACCTAAATAAGCAAAACATAATAAAATATTAATGTAATATATAAATATTAATAATAAGCAAAATATAATAAAAATATTGATGTAATATATAAATATTAATTCTTAAGTACTTATATAATTAGAACTAAGTATTTATTATTTCTTACTATGAAATTACATCATAAATAGATGCCTGCACAACAATGCTTATGACAAATTTTATTATAAAAGTGGTAAAGCCAGACACGGTAGGGTAACCTGACAGATATGGTTTTATTGTTGAATTTGACTGGTTAAACTGAGTGTATAATGGTTTGAGTTTGTACAAAGAAAAATAATGAATTTTAAATAATTGAATGAATATGCGGGAGGAGGAGCAGTGGGCAAAAGTTGGTTATTTCTAATATGCATGGAATCCGAACAAGATTAGATTAGATATTAGTATATACATATACTGTGTGTATATTTATATACACAAAAATAAAAATACAAGCGCCAGCAAACATATTAAAGTTCGAAATTACGTACTTCGTATTCCTCCTCAGCAACATTTTTATCTTTCTCAGCCTTCTTCTTTTTGGACTTATTTTTTCCTTTACCTTTCTTTGGAGTCTCTTTTGACTTTGTTGTACTTGTAGATTCGTCTTCATTCACACCAACGTTTTCATTGGAATCTGTTTCGGCCTCTTTCTCATCCGGGTCAGTATTGCGATCTGCCTCTGGTTGCTCTTCATTAACCACAGATCCATTGGTCGAAGATACAACATCATCATCAGCACGGCTCTTAGATATCTTACGCATGACGAAGTTCGCAATAAATACAAGAATGCACTCAAGTTAAGCTGAAAAATTAAAAGGAGGGAAAACCTCAGACAGCTAAATGAAGCTTGGCTTCAGAGAGGAACGCTTGCTTGCTAACAAAACACTATGCTATTCATTGTTGCCAATGAGAAAATATTGAGTGATGTAGTACGTGGAATATAGCCATAATCTTTAATCGTTCTTAAGTGAGTGGATTGTCATATTGGTCTATTTATTATTAAGTGAAGCAAGAAGTTTGTACTCCTTTTTACAAATATTATGCCAACATAGGGTTATTCAGTTTGGCACAACGTTTATATGAAGGAGAAGTGCAGAAGCTAATAAAAACATGAATTCTGGTCGAATTTCAACCACTTGGCCACCGATAGTTTAAATCATCATCATCAGCCTATCGCAGTCCACTACTGAACATAGGCCTCTCCAATTTCCATGATGGCCACTTGGTTTGATTTTTGACTTCTCGCATCCAGCTCCTGCCAGCCGTTTTGCGCAGATCATCACTCCACCTGGCCTGTGGACTTCCTACATTACGTTTGCCGAGACGCGGCCTCCACATAAGAACTCGTTTACCCTAACGGTAATCGGTTCTGCGACTAATATACGACAGTAGAAAGCGACGTGGCGAACGCTTAAACTACTAGGCCAACCGTGCAGCCTGTATTATGTTTTTAATATTTTATTGTACTTGCTTACAGGTTATTTATTTAGTATAGAGCCCAAACTGCAGCGAGGCGAGTTTCTCGTAAGATAACGAGATTAAGATTTTTTGTTCGAGATTCTAAAAGACAGATGTTGTTTTCTAACGTCGTAATAATTGTCCTAATAATTGTTTTCCAAAAACATTAATTAAATCGGCCAAGTGCGAGTCGGAATCCATACCCGTATGTATGAATTTCAAGAGTGTTCAATATAAATAATATACATTAGTTTTTGTTTGAATCGATAGATGGCGTTATATCAAGTTAAATAATTTAAGTAATTTCAATAATACATGGTCCATGTCTAGCCGTCTAGGCCAGGAGTGCATACAATGTGGTCGATGTTCATTAGACCGAAACAGTAAATTCCAACTTTAATTGAATCGGCTTTCGAGAGTGAAAGCTAAGGCTTAGATCTAGCTCTTTACTGACTTTTAACTTTTTGGTGGACTTTTGAGCGCTGGACGTGAGTTTTGGAGCTTATTTTGGTGGAGGTGGGCTTTGGGATTCGCGATGGGTGCGTTCAGGATCCCGCTAAAAAGTCATTTCTACTACTGGCTTTAAAGGAGCAAGAACCCAGAGCCGTAAAACCTAGTGATTATCAAAAAAAATGCCCTTTACTGTTGAATGACAAGAATGACATGACAGTACCAATGCTATTTGCATTTGAAAGTAAAAGTATCTGTTTCTAAAAATACTATACTCATGGTTGAACAACCTCAGCTATTCCTAAATCTGAAATGTATGCTGATATAAGTGTATAAACTGTATCTAAATAATACTACTGAAGGCATATTTCGAAGTTCAAGTCGAAAGTGATATTGAAAACAGTGCATGCCAATGAAAAATTGTAAGCCATGACAAGTCGAGGTACTTTTAAAAGCCCCCGAATGAACTTTAAGGTGCCGAACGACCCGATTGAACCTAAAGGCACTAAACCTACACGTGAAGAATCGTCAATAAAGGAAATTTTAATCTTGATGATAGTACATCTATGTAAAAAAATTTTATTCTTCGACACCAATTTAAAAATAGCTGTATACTTAGGTGCTCTCTTTTTACTATCTATAATTGCAGATGTATTGACATTTCCTAAATCATATTTTTCAAGAAGTGATAATATAATAAACCAATATTTTGTGAAAATTGGTTGGTTTTGGACCTTATTTATGACTGTGCCTTATGTTTTGTTAACATCATATACAACATGCTGCGGAAAGAGGCGACTCATTGTAACAGCCCATTTAACCAGATTGGCGGTTGCAACAGCATTTTGGTATATTTGGGTGTCAGTTTTTAATGCAATAGAGACAAACTATGGACGTTGTAATGTAAAAACTTATGACAACAAAAGATCATGTTTACAACAGGGTCATTTCTGGAATGGCTTTGATTTATCTGGGCATTGCTTTATTTTGATATATTCAAGTTTGGTCATGATAGAGGAAGCTAAAGCAATAAATGGTTGGGAAAGAATAAAAGACTATATAAGAGATGAGAAATATGCTAGAAGTATAGATGATAAATCATTAAGTGTGAACCCTTTGAAAAATATCAGTACAGATGAATTGAACATTCTAAAAATGTGCTATGAAAATTTCACACCTTATGTGCGTGCATTTTTAATAGGTATTGCTATGTTGCAATTGTTATGGGACGTAATGCTTGTTTCAACAATATTATATTATCACATAATGGTGGAAAAGTTTATCAGTGGTGTTATTGCAATTCTCACATGGTTTGTGACTTATCGTGTGTGGTACACTATACCTAATATCTTGCCAAATTTGCCTGGTGAAGGATTATTTAAATACAACAGTAAAGAAAAGCTACCATCTTCAACACCAGTGTACAGAAAGAGAAGTTCTACAAATGGCAAACACTTTATGGGAATGCCTATAGGCAAAAGCCAAGATAGTGAAAATACCAAAGAAGATACAAGACAATAAGGAGAATTTGCACAAATGATAAATATTAATTATATTAGGGTTGTCACATATTTATTTAAATCTGGTTTGGGATTGTTATGGTTGTAAGAATTAGATGGGCTTATGGTGAAAATTTTGAATGGGTAAATGTTGGTTTAAGTAAAATACTTAGATTCTTACTCAGTGAAATATTAAATGGTTAAGAACTTTGTCTTAATACAAGGTGTGGATTTATAAATCGTTATGTATCAAAATCAATGACAAGAAAAATCCAAGAATGTTATCATCCCAAGGCTGTGATGATAATAATTTAGGTTTTTTCTTCCCATTATGTACAGCACTCGAAACATTTGTTTGGTTTATACTTTATACCAAACAAAATAAATGAACACTTTCAAAGAAGGAATTACTCAGTTATATTTGCTTAAGCATTTATTCATATCTAATCACAAGAGCCTAAAAGAATTAACTGTGGTATTCAAATAATAATACCTCATAATTTTATTTTTATTGTTTATTAAGTTATTTGGGTTGAAATGGAAAAAAAAGATTTTAAAAGCACCTCATTGTTTTACTTAATTGTAAGTCAAATAAAATTTAGCACTTATTTATTTATAAATAAAACTATTGCTGTTGATGTTTTCACTTTAATAAATATCTCAGAAAATAATACTGTTAGTTTTATTAACACTAAAGGAGAGATAAATACTTTTTTTACATAGTAAAGGTGTTTCTATTATGTACACTGTACAACAAGTATTGAATCAAATAACATTGCGAGTTTCACTGATAGCTGATACTTATTGATGGATTGTATGAGTCAAAATTCGGTACAGGTAGGTTAGGTCTGCAAGTATATTTTCATGTGCCAAAATAAATCGAAATAAGTTTATTGTCAAAATAAGATTCTGATTATATCATAAAAGTCAATCATATATTTCTTTCTTTTGTTGTTGTTCCTTTACTTCATGCTTAGTTTGTCACTTGAAATCAAAGAAAGATGATATTACTATACTACTTAAAATCAAGAATGACAATTAATGATGTATGTACTTTTTAATACAGGATTTTTTTGAAGATATACAGGACAGCCAGTACTGCTCCTACAGATGCGGCACCTGCAGCCCCCAAGTACGCCGGTGGTTGTGACATAACAATCATTTTTAAATGAACTGGTAAATTAGGGATCGTTCTTTTGAAGGAATCGCGTTGTTTTACGCGTTCGTAATAGTTTTCTATCAAAGGCCGTTTTCCTTCTGCCCAAAATCTATCTTCGAATCCAAGTTCCCAAAGACGTTGTAGAAGAACTGCTAAATTTATATCTGCTATACTGAAATGTTCACAGCACAACCAGTTACCTAAAAAACAAAAGCATCATTTGAATTATGCATGTCGATTAGCACAGAACCAGTTGTTGTGGAGAGCCTCGATTGACGCCAATGTCCAGACAGTACGTCTTTCAGCCGAGATGATGTCGCTTAGTGGTTAATGATTACTGCTATACCTATGAGTAGGAAATGTCAGTTCAGGTATATACAAGTTAATGATTGACAGATAGTCTATGTGGATCATAAGTTCTAATGTTTTTACATACTACACGTAAGGCACAAAACCATAACACACCTTCCTTCGAGTTTTGTACCCACATTAGTTTGGGGTCGGTTTTCTGTCTAGTAAAATATGGCTAAACTTCGATATTTTACGCGGAGCGACTATCATCAGACCTTCACAACGCAAGCACGAGGCAATATCAAAGTCCTGTAGTAAGACTATTGTCGAAATTTTAGAACTACATAGAGGCGCTTAGGGTAAGCAACGACGGCGCGGTCAGTACCTGGATGGGTGACCGCTGGTGGCATGTTACCCGAGCCTAGCAGTGGGACATTATGGGGTGTTGATGATTGATGATGATTTAGAACTATCAGTAATGATTGCCGTGCCAAAATCAACAGCTTAACACGCTCGCCGAAGCATTGTCTCAATGTATTATGAGTGGTTAGCAGCTCATAGATTGCCGTGGTTAGGATCAATCTATGAGTGGGTAACCATTCGTAAAATATAGAACCTTAATACCATAACGTAAAAGTATAGAATCCTATCAAACTCCTATCTTCTTTGAATATTTATTTTAAAGATACCTCCAGCACTAGAAATAAAGAACTAAAAAGTTGTTATTTTTTTATAAAGGCAACTCCCGCATTAGGAATATACATTCCTGTGTCGCGGGGTACTTTACAAATATGCATGAAACGGACACAAAGTATACACAGACTCGGAACAACAATTTATGGATCACACAAAGTGTTATCCCATGTAGGATTTGAACCCACAACACTTGGCGCAGTAGGAAGCGGTGTGGTCACCACTTAAACCACTAGGCCAACCGTGCAGTCAAAGTGTTGCGAGGGACTTCACAAAGAAACGTGCTAAAAAAAAATCCAGACTTGGAACAACACTTTGTTGATCACACTTAGTGTGTTCTATGCCAGGATCGAACCCATAACACTCAGCGCAGTAGAAAATGGTGAGATGATCCTTAAACCACTATGCATTGTGTTCAGGTAATGTACAAACGTGCAGTGATGTGTAATATTTTTCCTTTCGATTTCTTAAAATAAGTAAAAATAATTTCATAAAGAGAGAGCCAGGTAAACGATTTGAAAGTTTATCGATAGCAGATGGTAGATGAGACGTCAGATGTTACATTACATATCCGAGTACTAGACTCTACTAGAGTTTTTATTGAATTAAGTATAACAGAACTTAATTGTGTGTGGATGTGTAAAATTGTTTAGCTATCGCGGACTTTTGCTAAATAAATTAAAATAATCAAATTATAATAAGTAATGTTTATAATTACCCTCTGGTTGATTTTTCAGTTGTTCTTCGATTAGAGTGAACACTTGGTCTATGACGTTCAAAACTTTGGTGTATTTTTCTTCATTAGTAATTATTTCATGTTTTTGTTCTTGTATCTCAGCTTTGTACAGCAATATACTTTTAGCTTTTGGATTTTCGTCAGCCAGCTTCCTTAAATTTGCAGAATTGCTCAACTCCCCAGCTGCAAGATAAATACCAAGCGATACTCAAAAAATTTTATATCGACATTTTAGGTCAACGACAACCTACAATGGGTCCACGCGAGTAAAAAAAAATAGCTGAAGGTACCAGAGTAAACGGGGATCAAACTGTGGCCGTCCTTAGCCTAGATAGTGGAGGGCAATACAATAAATATCAAACAATAGAGGAGTTTGGTACAACAAATAGTCTACTCCTCCAATGGATCTCGGTATTCTGAATATCCTAAACAAGGCGCTATGATATGATGATCTTGTCCTGAATCGACAGCTATTCACCATGTATTCGAATGTCGGCTCTATGGTAAAGAATGTCTTACCATAGGTAATAGCTGCCACGTTATGTAAGATACAATAGATACATATTTTTACTGATACAACATCGCTCGTAGAATTGCAGACGCCCTTGGAGGCGACTGTGCTTCTGGAAGAAACTAGGCTGACTCATTTCATCAAATACGCAGTGAAATACTTAAATAGATCTCTCCATCAATTTTAATATGTTATGATAATATTGATAGAGGCGCTCATAGCCCAGTTGCACTCGGTGATTAGAAACAATAATCGAGGGTAAGCAACGATGTCGCGGTCAGTATCTGGATGGGTGACCGCTGGTGGCATGTTACCATGAGCGTCTCCGTGATTCGGAGGTCACGTTAAGCAGTCGGTCCCGGTTGTTATCATACGATAACAGTCGTGAAGCTTAGTTGGAGGCCTTCGGGCGGCTTAAAAACATCCAATGGCAAGATTTACGTAGCCACAACGTATTCTTGCCAGTCCCCAACCCGCACTTGGCCAGCGTGGGGACGTATGGCCTTAACCCTCTCCTGAGAGGAGACCCGAGCCCAGCAGTGGGACATGATGGGTTGTTGTTTGTTTGTTTGTTTTATGATAATATTACTAATTCAATATAAAATTTGATATTCGTCTACTTTCAACAATTTAAACTTCTGATATGTTCATAGAGCATTAACATGTATTAGTAATAATTCTTACATTCTATCTAGCAAAATAATTTATTTTATTTATTTATTTATCTTCATTGCGTACACATTACAAAACATTAAATAAAATGAGTGACAAAAAGATTAATACAACAATTGGCGGTCTTATCGCTCACGGCGATCTCTTCCAGACAACCATTTCTTATCCAATTCTTATTTTTTAACTCGTATACTCCGTTAAACATTAAACCATGCTATAAGCTTGTGTACTTCGAATTTATTTACTTTTCCTATTTTTATTGTTTTGTTTATTTGTATTGTAGTCATTATTTGAGATTGCATTGAATTGCTAAAATTTTGTATAAATAAAAAATATATTTCGTAATGTAGAAATCTCTAAGAATTACTAAAAGCGAATATGCATATTTTTTTATCAATTCTTTATGTACTTATATAACCGAAAAAATATAACACCTGCATAATAAAAAGAAAATGCATGAAGAAATTACATGTCTCAAATATTTTTTTCTAGATTCTTTATTGTCTTTACAATAGACTTAAAGGGTATTTTTATTAGTATTTTTTTCAATCAATCAATCACAATCAATCAACAACCCATAATGTCCCACTGCTGGGCTCGGGTCTCCTCTCAGGAGAGGGTTAAGGCCATACGTCCCCACGTTGGCCAAGTGCGGGTTGGGGACTGGTAAGAACACGTTGTGGCTACGTAAATCTTGCCGTTGGATGTATTTAAGCCGCCTGTAGGCCTCCAACTAAGCTTCACTACTGTTATCGTATGATAACAACCGGGACCGACTGCTTAACGTGACCTCCGAATCACGGAGACGCTCATGTTGACATGCCACCAGCGGTCACCCATCCAGGTACTAACCGCGCCGTCGTTGCTTGCCCTCGCTGATTGTTTCTAATCACCGAGTGCAACTGGGCTATGAGCGCCTGAGTATTTTTTTATTTAGTGAAAATTAAAGGAGGGAAATTCAAAATTTCAAAACGCTTACTATTGGTTGAAACGAAATGTGACGTCGATGGTCTCGTCATCGAAACTATCGGAGTCGAAATTCAAAGTGTTCTAGTAGCGTCGTGAGAAAAATTACCTTCTTTCATCAATTTTATCGCAATTAAAACTGTTAATAAGTATTTAGTAACTGAAACACTGAATAGTAAACATAAACAAAATGACAATGATGTCATTGGTTATGTCAGAAGCGCGCGCAAAATGGCGGCGTTTGAATAGCTCAAATTTAGTCAGCTTTTTAAATTTCTCTTTGATAATTAGTTTGACTATTTTCATGTCTTGTTATATTTTTTTCTATGATATAGAGACGTAAATGATAAGATTAAGAAATAAAAAAATAACATGCATATTCCCTATTGTAGTAAATAAGCTAAAAAATATTAAAACGATTGGAATTGGAGTGAACCGTTAAATTATAAAAGTTAAACAAGGACGTGTCTGTTATATTAACTTTACAGTCAAGTATATTTCCGGTAGCCAAAGTACAGCATTATTTCGCGTTAGGGCTTAGCTTATTGTTCAAATTCTACCAACAATTTGAACAATAAGCTTTCTGACTAATAAAAGAGACTTTATTATAAACACTCTTAAAACTACAGAATTATCGTCCTTAATGATCACTGTGGTTGCTGGGTTACCACATATATCAACCAGGTATTTGTCGCCCTGTAGCTCATACTGAACTGCTGTCAACGAAATGCCTTTTTACTTTTTTACTATTTTACTATTAGACACCACGGGTACAGTTGCGTTCTAGACCTTCCCGACGGCGACGTTAACAAGTGAAACTCGCGTCTATAAATATATATTCGACCTTACGTTTATTGTAGTAAGGTGCATTGTCTTGTGCAACAATGCATTTTTAGAACTCACGAGAACAAGTTACAATATTTGTGAAACTCATAGGCTAAATCGAAAAATGATAACCGCGATATTCGACACACCCGCGAGCAAGGGTGCGGGCAAAAGCTAGTGCAAAATATGATCATATTTTCGAGTTAAGTTTCGTTGATTTAAACCTATTTACAGTTAGACATATCAAATCCCTGACAGCTGAGCCAGAGGTCATGACTTCGAGTCCCAATCAGGGCAAATAATTACGTGATGCAATTTATGCACAGTATGTGTTTACTAAAAATAATGATGTATATAAATAAACTAGCTGAGCCCGCTGTGTTACCTGCGGTGCGACATCAACCGCTGGGAACTCAGCGGGTCGAAACTAGTATGAAAAACTTATATCATCAGCTACCTATCAGTGAAAGTCACGTCAAAATCGGTCCAGCCGTGACAGAGATTAGCCAGTACAAACAGACACAAAAACATTAAAAAATTATTTTTTAATGTAAGTATTGCACCTATATACTTTCATTTGAATTTAGTGAAAGCTGTTAATTTAAAATTACAAGCAGACACTCCAATTTTATTTATTTGTATAGATTATAAGATATTAAGTAGGGGTATTTCACTAGTTAGGAACAAGAGTTTATGTGAGATGTGTGAAGTTAATATCATTATTTTTCATTTACATTTAGTGTTTTAATATTCAAGTTTATTCATAGGAGATACAAGTGTTCTGAGTTCTAAAGGTAACTGCAAACTTTACTGTCATGTGAATTTATTGAACTAAAAACTTTACATTGATAAAAAAAAACTTAATTACTTATAATAAATTAATATTTTAACTTATTTCTTTTAATTTAAAGTTGAATTTTAAAAATAACAGAAAGGCTGTCCAAAAAGGAAGCCGATAATAAGACAATTATTAAAAGTCTCTAAGGAACTTTCTATTTAAGAAGCAGCAGTATCTGGAAAATCTTTTAAAGCCCAAATAATACCTTAAAATAAAACTTAATATTCATATAGCTAAATTACTAAAATAGAAATTGTTGATATAGCATCTATAAAAAATTAACAAAAAAAAAAATAAAACATACAAATGCCTAACAAGCAAGGTTACAAGCAGAGAGACTGTCAATTAAATTAGCATTTAAAACAAATTAAACTAATAACAAGTTACACACCTACTTACTTTTAAGTATTTCTCGAACTGGAAGAATAAATGGCAATTTAGGTGTTCCAGTTAGTTGAGGTTGGTAAAACGAACCCACTGTTATCAGACCAGTTGGCAATGCTTCTATCATATCACGAAATTTGTTGATGTTATTCAACACTTTACTGTCTGATGACACATCTATCAGTGGTTTTAAATCTAAAAATAAATATCACTATACATATGATGACACATTGTATATACTCTTTACATAACAGAAACGTAAAAGTCATAAACACAAACCTCGATCCAAGTAATATTCCAAATAATCCAAAATCCTTGTAGAATCAGGAATTACCTGATCTTTAACTTTTAGGACTGGGATTTCACCACGAGGATTTATATCTAAAAACCATGATGAATATTGTTCTCCTTTCGTTATATCGACAAATAACGGTTCAAAATCTATATTTTTTTCGTAAAGTGCTATTAAAACCTGGAAATATAACACACCATTTTAAAGAATAAAAAAGTAAAAATAATATTTCTAATCATTCAATTGCAATATCTAGTAGATAAATTAAACACTTAAATTAATATTTTAAAATCATGTCTCTTATTTGCTTACCTTTTGAGAGTAGCAGCTGTAATAGTTGCAGTAGAGATAAATATTCGTTTTATTAACAGTAGTTGCATTATTACTAACTTTGGGAAGTGGTAACTTTTCCAAATACTTCTGCACATAATGCATTTTAAATGGAAATCAATGCACGGGTTAAAATGAACTAAACGGCTTTAAATAAAGCCTTCTAAAACTCCATCAGAATACCACAAATCTTCAAACTTCTACGCGGTTTTTCAAATTAAACAAGAGGTACCAACTTAAAGATATAAAAATCAGCTGACTGACAGTAGTTTCTGGGTTGGTTTACACATCTTGCTTAAAACGGCAATGGGTTTATTTTAACAACTTCAGTAAATAAGGATGACACAATTTATTCAACTTAGATATAATCTTTCTAAAATATGTTAACAAAACTATCTCAAAAAAATTGCTATTCATAAGGGCAAAATTAAAAGCCACCACTTAAAATTATTTGAAAATATATTTATAGAACACCACTGTTTGCACGGCGTGTTAAGAACATTACAAAACTGCTTGTTTTGATTTCGATTGCAAAAAGACAATACCGGACACAAACACAAATAAAACATGCTTACAGTTTGTTTATATTCTTTATAACTCACAATTAAATATTTTCGTATCCCCTATAATTCCCTGCTCTTTTCGTATCCCCTTTTGATACTCCCTTGGCTCCCATCTCCACGCATCACACCCCTCCTTCTTTCTGAACCTCTCATGTCCAGCTTCTTACAGGGAGTGGTTGATAGCCTTTTTATCAACAGTATGCTTGTAGTGACCAGGGTGACATGGTCCTATCTCTATTATATAATTATAATATTATATTATTAAATATTATATAATTATTATAATTATATTATAATTATATAATAATATTACCCTTACCTGTTTTTGCTGCTACACCCAGGCCTACAATTTTAGTCTTCGTGGTCGTTCAATGATCTCCAGTGCCTGAACTGTGTACAGAAAATGAAACATTCCCTGGCCTGGTAGACTAAGATGGTCCTAAACCTCACCCAATCACATTCCACTCTTTCCATCGCTCTGTTATGTTACATCCGCTCTGTAACAAGCCGGACGTTATCTCCAAAGTATGTTTTCTGTGCATCATCTGCGTCAGCCAATACGAGAGGCTATCGTGTTTTCGCTCGGGCTCATCTTTCCAAACAGGTCTTACCATCATAATGTTAGTGTACCCCGCTTTAGCCGTTCCATGAATTATCGGACGCTAAACCAGCTTGTGAAATTTACGAATCGCCACATAATAATAATAATAAATATTTCGGACATACAACACACACACAACACTAGTCCCAAGCAAAATCCATCTTACACTCTCTCTCACATATCTTGTATCGACCCGCATCCAATTTCTGTGAGGTAGGCCCGATCTGTCGGAATGCCTGATTCGTATTTTGAGCGGTGGGTTCAAATAACCACGAGTGAGTACGTACGTTCGTCGTGCCACGATGACGCACAGGTTAGTTGCCTTAGACCCACCCATCGAATTTACTCGTACTGAGATTGTAGTAAAGACTTATATAATTCACGCAAAAAAAAGGCGAAGGTTATGATTATAGGCGATGATTCGGTAGGCGCGTTTTTTTTAAGTTAAACAAAGTTGATAAGACTTCTTTTTGATCATAATACATATATGTTACTTACGTTAGAACAAAAAAAATATGGCCAAATCTGCTGCCCTCTAGAATTTGCTGTTCTAGGCTCCAGCCTACTCAGCCTAGTGGTAAATTTTATTTTTTATTTTATTTTTTTATTGTTTCTGGTTGTTTTTGGGTGTAACTATTATCAACGATATGCATTCACTTCAATTATTTTACCAAAAAAAGGAGGAAGGAGAAGGTTCTACAGTTGGAGATTAGACTGCAGTGTGTGAGATGCGCGACTTTTTTTCATAATAACTTAAATTACATCAACAATATTTTACAGTCTACTACATACTAGGAAGGACTGCTGTTATTATCAATGAACTGACTATTAAGATTAATGCCCTTAATGTAATTCAATCACATCAAAATCCAATCTAACGACATAGATAGAGCCAACATTAGTCTTGTCGTTTTATGTTAATCAAGGCAAAGCTGAAGTGATGACTCAGTAAGTTATTCTTAAATATTATGTTTGATTCAGGATACTGTCAGTCCATCTCTAAGCGCTAGTATTGATGAGTCTAAATGACTAATCAATACATAGTATGACTAATAATATCTTTATATATCTTCTTTAATAATATTTTAGTATATTTTTGCTGTGGTAATTTTTTTATTGCATCACCGTCAGGATTAGTGGCTAGGAATATGTGTTCTGTGATTAGTGGTCTGTCTGTTGGCAACACTTTCTGTTGATATTAGTCTGAAAGTAGTTGTAACTAAATTGTTTCCTTCTTGTTATTTCGAATTTAAATAATGAAATGCTGATATTGTTGTGTGCCACTGTGATAGTGAAGAACATGATTGTGAATTAAATGTGTGGATTGGTATTCTTTGCTATTTGTAACTATTTATATGAGTAATACAGCTGAAGTGAAAATGGAGGTCTCTAACAACACCGACGCCGTCAACCTTGGCGTTGGTGAAGTCGAAGCAGAAATTGGCGAAGAACTAAAACAACTGGAGGAAGGAAAAGATTTTGATACCCGGAGTGAAGTGTCGAGTTCATCTTCTAGTGATACTAGTACTCCGAGTATCAGTTCTGTTAGCACTAAATCTAAGGAGAGACGCACTAATCGCAAACGAACCAAGTCAGCAAGCCATTCACCTGTACAAAATAAACGGCGATGTGTTACAACCAGCATCAAAGTTAAAACTTATGATTACATGACTAAGTTGAATTATTTATTCAGGGACACACGATTTTTCCTGATAAAATCGAATAATGCGGAAAATATAACATTATCTAAAGCAAAAGGAGTCTGGTCCACACTCCCTCAAAATGAAGCGAACTTGAATCAGGCTTACAGAGAATCCAGAAATGTGCTATTAATATTCTCAGTTAAAGAAAGTGGGAAGTTTGCAGGGTTTGCTAGATTAGGAAGCGAATCCCGTCGGGATGTACCCCCTATATCGTGGGTATTGCCACCTGGGCTTTCCGCCAAAGTGCTAGACGGCGTCTTTAAAGTTGATTGGATATGTCGAAAAGAATTACCATTTAGCAGTACACTTCATCTATACAATCCATGGAATGAAGGAAAACCAGTTAAAATTGGTAGAGATGGTCAAGAAATTGAGCCAAAAGTTGCAGAAGAGTTGTGCAGGCTTTTTCCCGAAGATGAGGGTATTGAGATGACCCCAATATTAAGAAAATCCAAGGAATCATCTAAAAAAGGCTATTTGAAAAGTGGTGGCAATTATAGAACATATAGAGCACCATTATCTTCACGAGGATCTAACTATAGAAGTCGCATAAATACATCTTCAAGGAATAGAAGAAAGTCTTTTTTGTCGCCTAGGAGCAGATTGGCTTCGGGGTCTTACAAGAGACGATCTCCATCGCCTTACTTGAGAGAACGTTTGCCAGCATGGTTTGGACGTAACCGAGAAGGATATAGCAGTAGTAGCTCTGCAGCAGCTGAAGCTTATGTGGCAGAGTACATGCGATCAATGCACCATCAACTGCCGCCTTTGCCATATGTACCTCCTCCTGGATTTAGCGGTGCACTATCTTCGTATGATGGCATACCTCCCCCACCACCTCCACCACCACCGCGGTACTATGATTTAGCAGATTATCCGCGATCAGTGTTAGTTTATGATAAGAGGTCTTATGAACGTTCAGTGGATGAGTTTCTGTGGCGCACTTCAGATAGGTCTCGTGGTCGTAGTCGCGAACGTGAAACACATAGATCTTACCGTGATCGACGTTAAAACTGTATCCAACCTAATGTATTGATTAATCTGATAATGCCTAATAAAAAATTGTGTTTGAACTTTGAACTTTATTGAGTTAATATTTTAAGTGATGTGATGAACTATATAGTTAATAATTTGAACTTTTACATGGATTAAAGTTGGACAGTTTTAAATATAGGTAAACCCAAAGGGACTAATCGCACTGGGTACTTTCAGTGAGAGTAAATGTGAAACACATTTAATGTATGAAATATCTTTCAGGCTATAAAAATGAAAGTAATGATGCAAGTGTATTTTGTCATCAGTTCTATAGTTATCAATATGATGGAACTTGTAACATTAGTCAAACATGGACTTCTGAACCGAATGTGGGATAATGTTACACATGTTGACAATACCGTGCAATGGAAATGGTTGTGTAATTCTGTGATATATTTCCACCGATATATATATATGTTAATTAAATTAATGACATTTTTGTCTTATGTGACTAATACATATCGACCAAAGAAGATATTCCAAAAATGATTTTTTTTTATTAATATGACTCAATTTTGTATTCTTTTTAGAATTGAAATTTTCTAGTTCAATTTTCTAGTTTCAAATTATCTTCATATCTAGATTTCATTAATCATATCATACTTTGATATAGCTACCACTGCAGTTTGTTTGGTTTTTTCATTTAAAAGTGCATCATTAAGGTATTAAGCAATTATGTTGTATTTTACCTCTTAGTCCATTCGCTTCAATATGGTCACGTCGATCGCGCCGCCGTCACAATTGCGGCAAGCTAACACAAAATCAAAGTGTCTGTCTACAGCTTACACCAACAAGCAAGTATTACAGTTTATGCAGTTGTAAGAATTAATATATTCACATTTCACAACAATTAAAATTATTTACAAAACCACAATTGCGTGCAAGTGCACAGACACTATCTAAACGAATGCACTATGCATACTTTTTTACCTGACTAGTCAAAAGGGAGGGTAATATTTTTGGTTAGTTTTTGTATGTTCCACCGTAGCACCTGAACTACTGAAAACGTTTTAATGACTGAGGTGTCAATAGATTTATCCAATTCGATAATAGTCCAGATGACAGACAATTTAAATTTTATCAGCATATTAATGAAGGTTACAGGTTTGTAAAATATTTCTTGTCATTTAAAAGTCTTAATTGGTGATTTGGGTATATAATAACTATTTATTATTTTTTATGCACTCTCGTAACATTTCATTAATCATCTACAATGAACTTCACTTAGAACCTTCCTTTAGAACTTCATTTTTGTTTTCTACTACTGTGGTGTGGCCTAGGCTTTTTATTAGTTTTCTTAAATACTTAATTTAATCAATTAATGAATTTCTATTGCTTGCTTATAGATTCTGAGTTTCGCTGCCGGAAATTTGGTAAGTGTTATGCTTATACAAGGGTACAAAGTATGGCCTGCATCTTTTTCATATCTATTATAATGTGCCAAATATCAAGTATTTTTTGTTTTTTTTTTAATGGAATAGGGGACACACGAGCCGACGTATCGCCTGATGGTAAGTGACTACAACCGCCCATGGACACCCGCAACACCAGAGGCATTACAAGTGCGTTGTCGGCCTCCGGTGTCCTCACTCGGTGAAACACAGCGCAAGTGCTGTATCACACCGTTTTTCTGTGAGGCCGTGATATTACTCCAGTCGAACCGGCCCATTTATGCCGAAGCATGGCTCTTCCACGAGTTTTTCATCAGAACATGTTCATCAATAGTGTCGACCTACTGCGATTGGGCCAATCACGGCGCCGCACATAGTCACTGTGATGATGGAGGCCCTGCGAATTGGAAAATGGTATGTACACATACATATGTGTACCCTCTAACTTCAAGATTACCACGAGAAATGGTACATACCATATCACGTGGTAACTATGATGATCTAGTAGATGTGAAATAATTTCGCACTAGGCCTTATGAAGGTCTAGTGTTGGTTTCAGGGCTGCACCGACCTTAGGTGCGTTCGCTCGGTCTTAACGATACATATTGACTGATCGTACTGGTACAGTCAAACGACGATGATACAGACATTCGTACGGTCGGTCCAGCATTGAAAGTGTTCATTTGTTTCTTTAGCGCCTCGGGCGACCGACAACACACATGAGCATATGCTCGACCGACGGCCCTGGTACACAGTGCGTGGCAATATACGCCTGCGTACGGCCGCTCCAGCACTACAATGTATGAATCTATCTGTACAGGATGTTTGGCGCATGGACGACAAAAATTTTTGGGGTATTCGTGCCATGCACTAGTTTTCACCCATCACATTCTGTATATACATATATGTATATAAAAGGCAACCGTTACTGACTGATCTATCAAGGCACAGCCCATACCACTGAACGGATTGCGCTGAAATTTGGCACACATACAGCTATTATGATGTACATATGCGCTAAGAAAGGATTTTTTTAAAATCAACCCCTAATGGGGTGAAAAAGTGGTTCACTGTTTGTTTGGGGCATCAAGATAACGTAAGTTTTTCGTTTTGAATCTTTGGTTTATGCTTTAACTAAATAAGCAAATACCTGTTTTAAGGTTTTTCAAAATTCAACCCTCTAAGAGTTAAAATGGTATGGGAAGGGTTCCCTCCTTCCTTGGCCTCTGTGCAGTCGTATAAAAAAAGTACCTACAACCCTAATTCTGATCTCCTGGTCTAAGTTTAATCTAAAGCCGTTTTCTCATAATGCGCATTCGAAAAAACATATAAACAACAACTTTATTCAGTAGGTACACCATATAAATTGTTGATGATTAATGAAACTACAATAAAAAAGATGCGGGGCAGTTTCTGGGACTGCCGATAGAAGTGAAATCAAAGTAACTTGTGAATTGTATCGTTGAGGAAGCGTGCGGTGACGATGACGCGAGTTTAACGCTTTGCGTTCACCCAAAAAGTACATTCATGTACACTGTATAAATATAGCTCATGGAAAGAGGTCGGTGACGATAACGCGAGTTCCAGGATTATAGTTCATCCTAAAAGTGACCAACGCGCCTTAAGAAGTTTTCATTTCAACAAAAACTATTCAATTTAGATATATCAAAATACCCCCATAAACATTGACATAACATACAATAACACACAACTTAAATCCGTAGATACATTTAAATTACTAACTATAACAATGGACCACGAAAAGAATGCGTCGGACCATGAGTCTAGAATGCTGCGGCGGAACGCACATGCGCAAGCTCTACACGGGCTTGGCAGGCACGGCTCGAAATGGAGGGCTGTGCTAGCGGTGTCGGTGTCGTTCTACCGGTATTCGAAGCTTGGATAGGGAGGACAGGCTATGTCACCTACCGATTGAGTTAGATACTCATCGGGCACGGTTGCTTCGGTGAGTATCTAAATCTAATAGGAAGGGAGGCTACACCACAATGCCACCATTGTGGGTCCGAACGGGACTCTGCCCAGCACACAATGTAGGTCAGCCCTGCGTGGGAGTCAAAGCGTCGTGTCCTGGTCGGACTGATCGCACGAAACCTGTCACCGCCACCAATGCCGCGATCAATGTGTGGTGGGGAATGGGAAGCCGCTGTCTTCTCTGAGGACATTATACTCCAGAAGGAATCCGCAGAGCGTGATCGGGATAGAGCCGACCCCACTCCAAGGCGGCAACGAAAGGGACGCGGTAGAGGTTGCTAGCTCCCCAATCGTCGCCTAAGGGTCGCAGCGGCGTTAGCATCTTTGGGAGATGTGGCCGCTGCAAATGACCCAGGACAGGTGACAACCTGGGTGTGATGATGATGATGTTCTAGCCGGTTACGGCCACGGTGGCCAGTTTTAATGTTAGGAGATGTTATAGTGCACAAGTGACGATTAACCGACACGATCAGGGAGAGATCACGCTCAGGACCGACAGTTTTACGTGGCATGGACATAGAAATATGGTGGAAGCAAGAAGAAACTGTATGCGTAACACAAATTCGTTTTATTACAAACAATCTTCCGGATCGATTTAAACGATTGCAGTTTATCCTCAAAGTCTACTACGTGGTGACAATAAACAAGTCTCACGAATAAACACTCAAGTTTGTTGGGATAGATTTAAGAGAAAACCGTTTCTCATGGCCAGTTCTACGATACTTACTCATCAGTTAGTCCAGTAGTTTAGTGGTTTTGGAATCTGGATTAGTAAAGAATATTGTCTAAAAAGACATTTTGTAGTTTTTTATTTACTGTCTTTGGCACTCATTACTTCACTCTAAAACAAACTTAACGCGTGCGGTGCTGCGGGAAAAGCTGATTTTCATATAAATGACAAGTGCGACTGACGTATGCACCCATGGTTGCTCCAACACTGAAACCTGCCTTTGTTTATAAGTTTTTAATGTTGTGTTTACTCTTAACCAATCGCAATCTGTCACCGTGACGATTATATCTGTACATACAAATAAATAAAATTGAAGTGTCATTTGTAATTTCAAATTAACATTCACTAAATGCAAATGTAAGTATATAGGTACAATACTTACATAAAATTTATTAAATTTAATGTAATACATATATTTTTTAAATTGTTTTTGCCTATCTGTTTGTGCCGGCAAATCTCTGAAACGGCTCGGCCGATTTTGATGGGACTTTCACAGATAGGTAGCTAATGATATAAGTAGTAACTTAGTATCCTTTTTTAGACTAGCTTTGGTCCTACGTCGTTACCTGCGGCTATCGTCTTACCGCAGGTAACGGCAGCCTTTAATATTATACTAATCAACATAACTCAGAAAAGAAGTTTAGCCTATTATACCAAGCTACCTACTACTTTAGATAAGTATAGGATATGTGTGTAGTTTACCCTAATAACTTCTTGGTCTCTTACGACATCCACTTAATGAATGGGCGTGGTGAGACTCCGTATACTTAAGTCACCACACGGAAACACGGAATCTCACACTAAGCGCTCTGTTTATTATGTAAGTATCTACAAGCGCAGCACTAACAGCGCCTTAGTTCAGAAAATATTTGTTTTAATGGACACCTGACACACAAAGCCAAATAGTTTTAAACTAAGCGATAGAAAGCCAGATTATGTGAAAAAACCTATTTATTTACTTTTTTTGTAAATACTTGTTAGAAAACACCCAGAACTCCGAAACAAGTATTTGCAGATCATAAAAATAATTTTCAAATCACAGGCTAAAGTTCTGAAATAGCTATAACGTAAACTTGAAAATGGAATCGCATGCGTACCTAAAGTTAGTTTTATGTTTTTTTTTGCATGATAGATGCTTTCCACTGTTTTCCGCTGTACCTATGACGTGTGCGAAATCCAAGATAATCATAAAATACTTCATTTGAATTTCTTTCTAATAGCATAAAAGAAGGATGTCGCTATTATTATCTTTCTGCAGTTGCATGCATAAAGGTTCTACATTCCTAACAAGAAACCATAATAATTGCATTCACACTAGTAAAATAGAGTCTTAAATTGGTTACAGATAAAAATTGTATTCCGGCGTTAGTTTAAATCTGTATCGATTCGATCGGGTTCTCATCGGCTGGATCCCCCGGATCGATGAAATTAAGATGTTGGGTTATAGGTGGTTTATAAAAAAACATGTAGACATCTAGGTAAACATATAGGTAGGTATAAAATTAGCATTATTTCCAAATAGACACTACCGGAATATCGTAACAAACGGCGGTTGCTTTTCCATTATAGTATTTTACGTATTTAAGCGATGATTTCGTAGATAAAGTCTTATCTTATCTACTTACTTATTTTCATATAAATCGGTTTAGCAGCAATTAAATCCCCTTACAAGTTTCTCTTTGAATGGTTATTTCTGGTATAATAACTGATCTATGTCCTCCCAGTACTTGAACTATCTTTATAAAAAATTTCGTCCAAATCGATTCCGCAATTTAACAGCCTCTTATAGTATTCTGCTGTCTAAAGACTTCTCCTTAGAAAGAAGGTTGTGGTCGATTATACCACGCTGGCCCGACGTATTGACATAGTGTTTGTTTGCAGTTTTCCTTCTCTTTTCTCCTCCGCCTCGATAAAACTGAAATAACTTAGGTGTTTGTGCAAGTTAATTTATCGTCGTGAATAATTCTTTGTACACAACTCCGTATACTTAATTGGTCAAAACTAGTTGCGGACTATGGCAGTCACTTGCTGAGAATAAAACTATTGCGTGTAACGCAATAGTTAGGAAACGCAACGGCTTAGAAATTATCTTCATAGCCTTATTATTCCCAAGATAGTATGGGGTCGGCTAGTAGTTCAACCGGTTTTACCTGAACATCAGATTTTCCACGGAGCGTCTGGAACTATCCATTCCATCGAACCTCCGCAACCTTGAACTGAACTGAATTCGAAGGTTGAACTTATTGTCAGTATATTTGAGGGTTATAATTTCTCGATGACGATGGTCGATAGGTGTTCATGACAACCGGGACCGACTATGCAACATGCTCTTCGAAGCACGGGCGTGTAACACTGTCAAAATTTCGATACTCTAGCCTGTTATTAAGAAAAACCCAACAACAATTCGGCCCGAGCCCGGCCCCCGAACATTCGTGCAAAATGACATACTTTTAGATTCATCTATTTCGGCTGTGCATTGCCCAATTAGTTAGCAAAGTGTACGGTCAGTTTTAGTTTAGAGATATAATTGTAGATGTTAGCCTGCCAGCATTTCTGTGTTCGGTCCAGGGCTCAAAAGAATTAACCCGGGAATTTCCCGATATTAGATATCAAGAAATATAGAGAATGGCGCTGCAGAATCCTCAGTGCAAAAGCAATAAAAGAATTGCGTAGCAAAGGTTTTGAGTCAGATTGGTAATAGTAGGTAGTTTCAAAAATAAATTATTTCAATTCTTACATGATTCACTTCCATTCCAGACTATTCCTCCCTTAAGTATTTCCGCAAACCTCTGTTATTTGGACTTCTGGTACGACATTTTGACTCTATAAAATTGAAGGACATCCCAAGTAGATCATGTACGCTCCCGATAAAGGGAATACCTATCTGAATGTTTTGGGGTATTATGTAACAGGACACGATAGGATACCATGGCGCAGGCGTGAGTCAAGCAGTGCGCGCGGGGTGAGGGCGCGTCAGTCGGCGCTCGGCGTCTGGAGGTGCTTCGCACTTCGCGCCGCGCCCCCTTATAGCGGGAGCGTGGCTCGGGGCGTGGCGCTTACGTAAACACGCGTGGCACACAGCTCGTGTTGCAGGCGGCGCGGTGCCGCGCCACTGTCCGTCCTAGATCGACCCCATGTTGGCCCGCGCCGCCACCTAAGTTTATGTGGATAGTTACACGCGCCCTGCCGTGCGGCTGCCGCTGCCATTGTCACCATCGCCGTCTATCGCGCTTATAGGTACCTACCAACTTAACATTACATGATTACTTGTGCGTTAATTGATATTGTCCTATTTTCCAAAGTGCAACAAATTTATTAATCGTGCAAGTTGGATATTATAAGTGAATATATTTCACAGAATGGTAATGTTGTAACCATATTCATATTAATAAACTAATGATTTAAAACTATGATGCCCGAGTCAATACAAGTCGTCCATTATGGTTTTCTAGTTTTTATATGTATGTATACATGACTCCTTTTCGTTTGATTCGGCAAATATCACATCGCTCTCAGTTGATTACTTAAAAAAATCTATAGCATAAATCACATAAGAATAAGAAAAAAAAAATGTTTTCTTCTTACGACAGGGTGTTTACTTATATATCTATCTTTCCATAGGCACCTACTATTACTACTACCTGGCTACTACTACGCCTACTACACATACTTTACAAATATGTATACGCGCCTACTTAAAAAAAATCATAGCCTTATTAAATGCGATAAGGCTTTCCGTTGGAAACCTGTTCCTTAATGATTTAGTCTATTGATATCGATTTCTTACTTATCATTTACATCATTTTCGATTTTTATTCAATTTGAATAACTCGGCACTCCCCATTTCAAGTAGAAATTTATCATAAATTTATAAGATAGTAGGTATGCCTACCGTCACGAATTTCGTATATGATTGCCGTTAAATACAAATTACTTTTTCCAAAATAATTTCATGTTTTACTTGAAATGTTTTGTCAGAATATCGTCAAGTAAACGAGTACAACAATAAAATTATGTACCTATTAAGGTAACAACCAATATTATCTTTCAAATTTGATCTAATCAATAAAATCTATATATACCTTCTTGCATCAATATGCATACACCAATGTGTCTCCTGCCTTCTAGTGTTTGTAAATTTTTGTAATTAATACTACTTAGTATTAAATGGTTTTCAGTATTATGTCCAAAGTTTTAAGCTTTTAATTATTGACATTTTATTTACCTAATACGTAATTAGAAAAACAAATAAATATGGTTTAGTTGTATTTTCTGATATTTTGTCAATTTATTATGTAATAATTAGATGATTTACATTATTTCCTTAAGCAGTTCTGGTAATGAGCCGGCTAGATGTTAGAATACTGATAAATCCGATAATGTATTTTGCTCCGCAAAGTTGTACTGCGCATACGATATCTACTTATTGCCAATAAAACGACTTTACCTATTAAGAATGCTGATGCGGCATATTTTTTTTCTTAAAGTGACGACTGGCGTTTCCAAATAAAACTTTTTTAATTATCTAGCAAAGTTTGTTTTAAAAAAAAAATTTAAATGGGTTTAGAGCAAACCACTTGAGGCATTAATACTTGTAACTTGTAAGCGACATTTCAGTTCTTATACCTAGAATGTCCTATCACACCTTTGTGCTAAGTCATTTACGATTCCTGCAAGTTAAGTAATGGTAGCAATAATAATAAGCTGAATAAAATAACTATTCTCTAACACAGAAGACCTCAATAAGCTGTGCTTTGTCTCGACACCTCCTTGAAATAATTACTTACGTTTAACGAACCATAAGACTGGCCTCTGTTTTACTGATGTTATTTTGCAGTTTTTAAAATATATTTTGATGCCATGACTGAAAATACTTAGATGAAAAGTTAATTCAACGAAAAAGGTAACAAAACCAGGGTATATAAAGGGTATAATAATATGCAAAGAGAAGTCTTAACTTTAGACATTTTACAAAAAATAATGAAAAGAACTAAATGTGTCACAAATTTAAAATTTATGTGTGTAATAATAAAATGCATAATGTGAATCCAGGAATGCAATAATAATGTTAAAAAACGTTTAGGTCTAGCTACACCCGCTCAAGATTTTAAGTGCGTAGGCTAACAGTAACATTCTAATCCAGACTGAAAATGAATTTATTTGGAAAATATATACATAATTAAGGGTTACAAAGGACCTCCTGTATGACGCAAAACACTAGCTAATGTAAAATGTTCCCCAGGATGGGGCATGTTAATTCCCGACCGGTTGAGCTTGAGCTTCGCACTAAATTTCGCTCTATGCCTTGCTCGTTTTTCGCCTTATTTGCTTATCGTTCCTAACATACGTGTTGGCAAAAAGAAAATGATAGATATCAATCTATGCTTTTCTTTAAAACATTGAAAGGATACCCTAATATTGAAAACAATATTTTTGACCATCTTTAGCCGTCTTTGTGTATACAATTTACGCAACCTCATCCTATTTAACAATACCATTTATTTTTCTATTTATTCCTCGATAAGACCTCAGACTTAAAAAAACGTGATAAGAGCACTGCTTAATACAGCCCTGCCCTGACATGATCTCCCTCCTACTTCCTCCCTACCCAACAGATCATCTCATTCATTAATTCAATTTTCACGTATCCCACATACATATTACTGATCCCTTTTCCTTTTTAGAACAAAAAACCCAGGACTTTAATACGGTCTTGAGAGATCCTTTTCACTTCTTATCCATTCTTGCTCCAAAATCAGTCCTTACTTGACGTGCTCTACTTACTTAGTATTATATACCCCTTTGTTCACAACTTCAGTCTCAACAACTTTCAACCCAAGGACTCTCGTACAAACCCTACATTTATATCTAACCCTATCTCGACATCCGGTATAGGCTGATGTGCTCTACGTTAGTAATTAAGTACCAACCACCCTAGCAATTCATGTGTCATCGTATATGCAAATCTTTTTGGAGATCGTTTTTTGTTTTTTCGAAGGACGGTCCCCATTTCATCTCATCCACATTTTTATAGTTTTTATTATTATTTTCAAACTTGAAGACTTTTAACACTTGACATTGCCAGAAATAGCTGATTAGCTGGTTGCCATTTTATCAAAAGAAGAAAAAAATCTTTTTTAGACTTTGTGATGTGTCAGTATAGAGTTATTGTAGAATCTACCACTCTGTCTGAGAGGTGTGATTCTACAACTCTTAAAAATTAATCCGAATTGTTTACTAATAAGAATGAATTATTTATATTTTTTCAATCTGAAAAAGCGTAGAAATATTAAGTTGTAATTCATTTTCTTGTGTTTAAATTCTGACATCAACGAAGAGACGTTTATCTAAGGACAGGTATCTGTACCTGCTCAAAAAACTATGACTACGACTCGATGCTTTAACACAAATTCCATAATTTGATATATATAAATATCTCTATAAGGCGTTGAGTAATAAATAAGATTTAAAACTAATTTAAGTAGTACTTTTAGAAATAACAGGTATTTCGTACACATACATACCTACATGTAAGTTACTAATTACCTAATTGAGTAATTAATATACTCAGTAAGTGTGTAAATGTAGTAGCCTTATCTTATTTTGCTCCAAACGCTTCACCAATTACGAGAGGCCTCTTATTATTTTGTTAAAGTTTTGCTAATTCCAAATCAAGCAATGCACTTAGTGCACAAACGTTCCATCACAGCATTAGTTATTCATTAATAAAATAGGTATGAGGTAGAAGTGAAGATGCTTGAACCTTTATGGAACTTAAGTTCATTCCTGCCATGTCTTATGCCTGTCCGTGGCCGTCTTTATAAACAGCACATGTCTCTTCCTCATATATCAGGCCTTCTATATATGCTCGCCAGTAACGCATCCAAGTGACGAAGCCCTTCTTAAGTACATCGATCAAAACCAGTGAAAAAATTGGTGTATGTATTCAAAGCCTACCCGAACTGACTCGCTAACTAAAGAGATTATGAGGCCCCGGGCGATTCACTTTCCGCTCATCGTTTCAACACAACCGCTCAAACCATCGCAGCGTCTCTTTCTCAATTGATGTCACTGTGTGTATCTTCTTTTAATTCACATAGTTTTCTTACCCATTATTGGCCACTTTATAATTTAAGATTGACTAAAACTGATTAAAACAGTGAGCGTTAACGAGAAACTATGTATTCTCCTAAATTCACTAATATTATTTAAAGAGATCAATTCGTATTTTATTTAGTACCTAATAAATAAAAGCAAAATTTTGCATCGTCGAGTCCGCTACTTTGTTGTAGACTTTATGCCTAAAATACACCCATCATGCTGCCAAAACAAAATCTGCCAACTGCGTGTCAGGCCACGCATGGAAAGAATAGGGTTCCGTAGTCACCCATAATGGAACGTGGTATTTATCACCAAAAGTGGCATCTATCGAGTCTCGTTGTAAACGTTACTAACCTTAGAAAAATTATCTGCGTAAAATTGACTGCTGTTGATTAGAAATATTGCTAACACTTTTGAACGCTCTCGGCCAGTAAGAACATCAATGTTTTGGTTTGATGGACCCCTTACACTAGTCTCGCACACACCGAATAGTTTTCCTATTATCGACATGTGAAGAAGAAACTGTCATCAATAAAATAATAGGAAACTGGGAAATGATTACATGTTATAGTCAAACCACTGGAGGAGTTGATAGCACCGTCTAGATACACACAACCAATGCTCCATAATGTCGTGTAGTAGGAAAATGAGCAGGCCTATGTGTACTTTTTTATAGAATGTTAAACATTACTTTTGTAAATGAATATGTTATATAAAGGTGAAAAGGCTTTAAATCGTGAAAAAAATATGACCAATTTGAGTATGGCTCTAACATTGCCGTTCGTTGCAAACAGTTAGAGGCAACTACTTTGAAGAGGAATTTGCGAGTCAATACAAACAATACACTAGCCATTGATATTTATTTATCACCATGATATGATTTCGGAAACCTCCATTTTAAAAACGTTCTTATTGTCCGGCTAAAATAAGGCGAAAGCTACTGTGTCGTGCAATAAGTAAATAAAAAGTGATATGTCGCGAACACAATATTGATTAGTTTTTCCCCTTCATATTGATTTTATTTACGAATTAAGTTCTTTGATATTTAATATGTTAGTAAAATGAGGCCCATTATAAAAGCTAAACGAAAAAATCATATAGTATATGTCTTAACATGTTCAATTTGATGTTGATTAACGAAGAGCGTAAATGATTTTACCTTTATTATTGCATACTTATAAAAATTACTTTCTTATCTGTATAATTCCGTAGTATTTTCATTAAAACATGCATATTCAAGCAGAAAAGACATTTATTTATTAACATACTCTAATAAATATGTTACTTAAAATTAATGTACTTACATGGTACATGATTATCTATCTAGGGTTAAGCACCTAATTTTATTCATTCTCTTTAGAGGATTCTGATAGAAACAAAATCGGTACTAATAAGTAATTGTTATGATTTTCGAAGTCAAATTTTTTTAGCCGCGTTGAGCACTTTTTGGTAGAAGAAAATCGAATGAATTCCCGTCACCGTGTCACCGACATGATGACGTCATAAAACTTCTTTGGCCACGTTGAGAACTTTTTGGTAGGGGTAAATATTTTGGGTTCGTGTTAACGACCTACTAATGTTCAATGTTGATAATTTTAATTTACCATTACGAAATTTCTAATTTTATACATTAACTTTACAAATAACATTCTTAGCTATAAGTTTTCACTTATATCAGCAGGCGTTTTATTATTACTTTTAAATATTTCAGGTGTTGACTTATTATTTAGTTATTTTCGTACAAAGTGTTCCGAGTATTTGGAAAACTTAGTTTTCTTCTTTGACTTTCTTTTCAAGTTAGGCCTCTTTAACTCCAGAACTAACAAAGTTCTCTAAGCCGTTATAGTTTTCTTTCAAAGTTCATCTCATGGAGTACCATCAGGATTTATTCAGATTTTTCGAGTTAGCCGCTTAGGGAGGGAGGACATTACATATTGGCGAAACAATGCGATTTTGTAGTTGAATATTTTGCAAACGATAAGGCATCTAAATCAATAAACCGTCTTAGCAACCTCTTCATGTTTTTAAAAGATATATAATGATACCTAAAAGTAGTCACTTAATGTGGTAAACGCGCGAAAAATAATCATCCCGACTTTTCGTGTAGGGGAAGTACCCAAAAAAATAAAAAAAGTGCGTGCGTACAAAGTACACATGTCAGAAGTGAAACTTCTTAGGTCTCTCCCACCTCTCGCTCCATGGCACTGTGCGTGATACGACAATCGCTCTATCTCACTTTTTCTCTCGATCTTTCTCACTTGCTTGCTCCCTACTCTCACTCCATCGCTAGTTGCTTCATGCTACGTTCGCCCTGTCTTACTCTATCTCAATCGGTCTCGATCGCTGTCTCTCTCTTTTTCGACACTTCCGTTGCATATTTACGTGACGTTACATTTGTAAAACATTTACCCTCATGCGTCTAAAGAAGTTTCACTTCAAAAATTTTAGTTATTTATTTAAGCACATTTTAGACGTGGTAAATATATGTACATATCTGTGCATAGAATCATCTTTCTAGCACTAACCGATAAGAAGGGAAGCCGAGGACGGACGGACGGATATTATAAGGATTCCGATTTAACTACGGAACCCTGAAAATGCGTTGCTTATTTGATCGCCCTTTAACGCACTTGTCGTCTTATTTTACTCAATACTTTTTGTATACTCGTATTACCTTCTCACACTTGTAGGTAGAGTAAGATGATGCCGTGATTATGTTTTTCCTAACTCCAAACCTTATGGGTGCATTGATGTAGTAGTATGATTTAATATTATGTTCTTTTTTGTATAAGATCCCGCATTAGGAATATAAATTCCTGGGTCGCGGGGATCTTTATACATGATACGGATTCAAAGTAAACCCAGACTTAGAACAACAATTTATGGATCACACAAAGTGTTGTCCCATGTAGGATTTGAACCCACAACACTTGGCGCATTAGGAAACGGTGTGGCGACCACTGAAACCACTAGGCCAACCGTGTAGTCAACTACGATGATTATGTCTTCTACTATAGATTATAGTTTAATCAACCAGTAGTGCAGCTAGTAATTTATTTCGAGGGGGATACCAACATTTTTTAACTTTCAAAATGCATAAAGGATTTTAGTTTAAATGTTACCGACAATCTGTATAATTTAGGTATACAATACCTAGGCAATGTATAAAATACCTGGCCAGTCCAGGCGATGTATGAAATATTATGAATATTTTTGTCCATCACATACTTTACCTATGTATTTTTTATAATCCCTAGGGATTGTATGGAATAACTACTGACCCACCGACAATGTGTAAAATGAATAGGTTTTGTCCTATGTTTATTAATTTTATGTTATTACCTAGCTACGTTCTCCTACCTAGAAACCGGTTCTGTTGGCTTAAAATCAATTTTATAAAGGTTTAGATTAAGTTAGAACAGTAATCAGGGATGCTGGGCCAGAAAATCTCCTCGTGATGCGTAAATAAGTAAAACGTAAAATAAATAAAAATAATTTAAAGGCCTTAAAATAAAAAGCAAATATTGTTTATTATCAGTTGCGGCGGCTTATAACGCCGAACTAGTTGGCCGACTAATAAACTAATCCAATAAATCCTACTTACCGTGATAATTTTCTTTTTAAATTCGTTGTATATGCATGCTACTAGGTACTATGAATTTTCAGACGTACAATCACCCGCTACCAATAATCAGTACTTTAAGCGTTAATATCTCATTAATGAATACTTAAATCAAAATATTGTCTTCACAAACCCTTATTATTTTTAGGCCTATCCAATGACACCTTACACCATGGGGTTGTTGAAAAGAAAAAAACCATCCCAACTTCTTGGACACTGTCGACATTACTTTGCTTTTAAGAAATGTGCGGACGGATGGACCTCCGTCGATTCTGGAATAGTTTCATTATGTGCGTTCGTTCTTACCAACGGGATACCAACACCAAATAAATTGTAATCCTAATCCAAACAAATAATTTCATAATCAAACTATAAAAATGTTGCACATAAAAGAAATGATGCGATAGGAATACAAATTTTTAGGGTTCCGTAGTTTACGTCTCGGCACTCTAAGTTTCGTCATGCCCTTGCAAATAGTTAATGCTAAAAAGATGAAGCTATGCATGAAAATTTTATTTACAACGTCGTCAAAGTGCTAACATTGACGGCGTTGTAACGTTGCCTGCCCTACACGTTATGTGGGGATGATTTTTTTCTTGAGGCTACCCCATAGTGTGGAGTATCATTAGATAAATAGGCCTTTTAAAAACTTTTAGGGGTTGCTTCGACGATTTTTTAAATTAGGTATATGTTTGCGCCATATTCGCAGGTATTGCAACAATACGGTCTTATCATTTCTTGTTGTTTCATACAATTTTCATGTAGAAGCTCTTTGGAAGTTAAATGAAGTACCTAAACTTGGTCAAGTGCAAATTGAATGGTGGTGAGAGTGCTGTTGAGAATAAATATACCAGGAACATAACCCGATAACATGAGTAACATTGCTGATGAAGTCAATTTTATTCTTGGATATTCCTGCACTGGAATTTATTGTACATTTGCACGTATTTCAATGATAGATCTCTGTTATTTTCAAAGGTAGCGTCTCTCGTTAATTGTATCTAAGTAAAAACTGTTTTTTGACATTTTTCTCCTAGTGTGTAAGAGCGAAAGCAATTTTCATCACCAGCTTTAATCCACCTTAAAAATAAAAAAGAGATATTAATTTGTTAAAAAACTGACTTAATTTATTAAGTTGTGATATATTTATTTACCAACTAAGGTATGAGTTTCTACGTAGGTACTTAGGTTTTAGCTTAGGAAGAGTAACATTTCTTATTGACTGATTACAACTCCTAATGTCTTCGTAGTTAGATTTTTATAATTACAGAGTTAACATAAAATTAATCTGTTTAGACACTATAGAATGTATCTATAGATAAATGTAACAGGTCAATTTATATTAATATATATATTTGTCTACATATAAAACTGCTATCGTCAGACATGCATTTAAAACCGCAGTTTTAGCGATGTTCAAAACTTGCTGTCCGCTGCAGAAAATGCCTTAGTCATTAACTATGCGGATGCATGTCTATATGAAGTAAAGAAATAAATAAATTAAAAATATATACATTTTTCTGCTTGATGTGAAATGCTAGTCTATCTCTTTGTCAGTCTGTAATACAATAATAGCATCCCGGTCTGGGGTGGCTAAAACGCACCTTATTAAGTTGGAGAGGGTTTAGAGAGCGGTCCTCAAAGTAATGACCGGTAAACCTTACAAATACCCAAAGGTAAACTTATACGCAAAGTGTAAGGTACACTCAGTTCGACAGTTGTACATTTTGAAAACATCGTGATGTGCCCCACCCAAACCCTGTCAACATATTACCAAATAGTGTGTTCTAACTGTATCATATATAATATAAATAAAAACATAATAATATAATTATGTGATAAAAGTATGAACTGTATGACAGCATCAAGAGTGGAGATGCAGACGCGTACAGCACTAATGGCCCTGGTGGCGCTGGGAGCGCTGGCGGCGGCGGCGGCACCGCAGTCGGAGCGTGGCGGCGGCATCAAAGTGGGCGGTGGTACTCCCGGAGTTGGGGCTCGTGACGGAGGTCGTGGCGGTGGTGTGCGCGTCGGCGTCAGCGATGGGCTTCGGCGCCCGCGCACCTCGCCAGCGCCGCCTCCACCTCGACAACCCTCGTCCATCACGGCAGCTCTTGTCGTACCACATAAAGCCTTCGGCACGCGTGATTATACCAAGGCGGAAAAGGCAGCGTTATCAAAATTGCCGCGGAAACTAAAACTGTTCTCGCATGTGCGCCTAAATATTACCCTTTCAACACAAGGCTTAACGCCTAGTCCTATGTGTAAGTAATATGTATCTCAAATTCAGTCTTCCCGATTATGCCCTATAATTTCATTGCTGTCTAAAACCGTTATGAATGCTAGCTATCATAGTTTACTAATTTCTGAACGCTTTCAGCTATCCTGGATTCGCTATGTAAAGAATTTCTAGCAGTAAATGTATCTGCTATCCTTTATCTTATGAATCATGAACAATATGGGCGATCTACTGCCTCTGCACAGTATTTTCTACAACTTGCCGGCTATCTCGGCATACCGGTAAAACATTTTTATCTTGCTTCGTAATTTGAATTGAAATAATATAATAAAACAAAAGCGTGTGAGATGTACAGTGAACACAATTATCTGTTAATCCATAGGTTATTGCGTGGAATGCAGACAACAGTGGCCTCGAAAAGCGTGCATCACATGCATCCTTGCGGTTACAATTAGCTCCGTCTATTGAACACCAAACGGCCGCTATGTTGTCAATATTAGAACGATACAAGTGGCATCAATTTAGTGTCGTTACTTCAGCGATTGCGGGCCACGATGATTTTATACAAGCTGTACGTGAAAGAGTTATTACCCTCCAAGTATGTATCCAATCATACTTCATTAATTGTCCAACACGTTCATTGTTTGTACTTTGTTTAGGTGTCCCCTTAACCTATCTGTTTAATTTAAAACATCTTGCACAAATCTTGTCAATTAATAAACTTTATGACCTTATGAATCTCAATATACAGAAATATAAAGCTTAACTATGGACTCGGTGAGGTAATTCTGGATATGATAGGGCACAACTACCGAATTTCTTACGAATGCTTTAAAATTTAAGTGCTTTATTATAAAGACCCTCGATTTAAGATATTATGTATTACTTGCATCTCATTAAAATATTATTCGTTTGTTACTGTCATGTTAGTTAATTATTCACTGGAAATTCAAACAAAGCAATTAAGTACTAGGTAGTATCACTTCGCATGCGCGTAATTATCTCGCTCTTTCGCAGTTTTTCTTAGCTGTCCTGTAATACTTAAGACCCTCACTCCTATTAATGAACTCTATAGATGATAAATCTAATTCACATTGATTAATAGAAAAATGATCGTTTTGTTGCCTAAACCTTACTTAGGTATATTTTTGTACATAAATTCTTCTATTTTCACATTTTATTGTTAGGATTTTCTGTCTTTTTTTTAACTAACGAGTGTTTACAATTACATTTTACAGGATCGATTTAAATTTACAATTTTAAATGCTATCGTCGTTAAACGCTCTGCCGATTTGAACGAGCTGGTGACAAGTGAAGCACGTGTCATGTTGCTGTATGCGACTCGTGAAGAAGCGGCCGAAATTTTGTCAGCCGCTGGTGACTTGCACCTGACTGGCGAGAATTTTGTCTGGATTGTAACACAAAGCGTCCTTGGGTCATTACAGCAACCGAATAAATTTCCAGTTGGCATGCTTGGTAAGTTTTTCAAGTATATTTAGTCTAATAGTTTGGAAACAGTTACTAACCTAATAGTAGATATACCTATCGATTTACATTAAACTTGATATTGTGATTTAAATAGGATTTTGTAATCAGGTGTACACTTTGATACATCGAGTTCATCGCTAATCGCTGAGATAGCCACAGCAGTTAAAGTATTCGCATACGGCGTAGAATCGTATATTTCCGAGCCAGAGAATATACGGTATCCGCTAGGGACTCGGCTGTCTTGCAGCGGAGCAGCAGCTGGTGAAGCTCGGTGGTCTACCGGTGAAAGATTCTACAGACATCTGCGCAATGTTAGCGTTGAGGGAGAAGCTGGACGACCTAGTATAGAGTTTACTCCTGACGGCGAACTTAAGGCTGCTGAATTGAAAATAATGAATCTTCGTCCAGCCATAGGAGAACAGGTAGCTTTATAGTTTATTAGCGACATGGAGCTAAGTCATTAGGGACGTATATTCCGATGCAAAATACTGATATCCCCAATATTATCTTAAACTATGGCGCCTTTGTTTGAAAAAAAATATTGTTATGCAGGGTAACGTTAATATAGGAAGTTTCTGTATTGTGGCAAATAATCGTGATGGAAACATCACTCGAAAGTCTAGGTTTAGTTTAAACCGTTTCAGACCATTAAAGAATTGAAACAGTGCTTTTTAATTTACTTTATAAGCTTTCATCCTTTGACTCAAAGTTAAAGAAGGTCTTTAGGAGAACAGTATTAAGCTTTAATTCGTAAAAAAATATTTTATTGTTCGAAGGTGTTTTCTTATTTTGAAGAAATGTTCTAGTCACATTTTTGGGTTTCCACGTTTTATTTGCATGTGTACATTTATATATATATAATACAGGCTGATAAATTTGACGGCTGTTTTCTTTGACAGTTGGTGTGGGAAGAAATAGGTACGTGGAATTCTTATCCACGAGAGAGACTTATAATCAAGGATATAGTGTGGCCAGGTGGATTACATACTCCGCCACAGGGAGTGCCAGAGAAATTTCATATGCGCATTACATTTTTGGAAGAGCCACCATATATAAATTTAGCGCCACCAGATCCTGTTAGCGGACGATGTTCACTAGATCGGGGGGTCATATGTCGCGTGGCACCAGAAGTGGAAGTGGCTGGGTGAGTTTAAAAAGAAATTATAAACTATTTATTTATTTCTCATTTGTTGTATATTATTGTAATTAACGTCTTTTCGTTTCATGGTTTTGAAGCGATTCCCGTTTTAATTTGCTAGCTTAATGAAGCTGAAAAAAGTTTTTTTAGTTCCATCTTTACTGACATATAGTTACGACTTAGTTATTCAGTGAGATCATTAAGCTAAAGAGTCTGTAGATTAATACCAGTGCGTAAAACCTTTTTTAGAAAGATGGGCTATATTAATGGTTTTATATTTAACTTACGGCATTTTCTAGCCGAGTGATTTGCAAGATTTAGCAATGGTTAATTTTTATCTAGGTCTCAGCCTTCTCTGATTGTTTCACAAGTTATTGTCTAAAGCTTGCTCTATTTATTTTAGTTACAGTATTTTTTACAGCAGATTGATACTTACCCAATAAATTTATCAATCTTTCTTCTGTAGGTATTTACTCAACCCATGAAGGTTTTCTAGATATTTTTTACTTACATTAACATATCGAAATTTAAATGGTGTAATATGTCGTATCTATAGATAGATATCTATAGATAGATAGTATCTATAGATACTACATATTACAATATGTACAAATACTACATATATACAATATGTAGTATCTAAAGATGTTACACCATTCTAAGTTTCTAGTTATGTTTTGTGACGATAAGGTTACATTTACATGAATATGCTAACACCGCCTATTGCGGAATCGAGGTCAAGCCTACTAAATAGTCCAGTGAACGTATATCGGCTTGGAGTGCTTAAACAGCATAATAAATTTTATTTTCTTTAAATAAAATTTTCATTAAAATTATTATCGAATTATTTTCTAATGCTAAAATGTATTATTATCATTGTCAAGTTTCTAAATTAAACTTTATGTGTATTGAGACAAGTATAACTTGATAAAAGAAGTTGGGTAATATTGACCTCCAAACTTTTCAAGATTCATTTATGACTATTTACATTCATAGTAGGTAAATGACAAAAAGTGTAACAAAGATGATAAACAAAATAATAAACATTTAAAAATATTAAAATACAAGTAATTATAAACTTAACGTTAATTTCTGGAGAAGGGGTAGACCCAAGAAGTGCTTGACGTCGTAATGGGGGACATGTGTGCTAATGGACCCACTACCAGGGATGCCGAAGACCGGGCAAAGTGGAGGAGACAGAGTATGAAAGCGCATCGGGCTCCAAAGTGTTAGCTTTGGGAGCAATTGGGAACAACGTTAGGATGATGATGAATTTCAGGAGATATTTGGGAATTTCCGAAATATAGTTGATTTAATCTAGTTGTTTAGTTGTCGTTGAATTTGTAGTCTAGATTTCACGTTTCACATATTTTCGATTTTCGTTTATCTGAAACAATAAAAATTATTTTAATATTACCAAGAGAGAAATTAACAAAATATAAAAAAATATTTATTTACAATTTCTTTGCAATTGCTCGACAACTAACTTCTTATTTATCTAACTATCTGTATTTAACCGTTATTCCGACGACTAAAATAAAGTAACACTCACTTTTATTTTATTCAAAATATAAAAACAATAATTCAGATGCACACTTTCTGGCTGAGAATTCATTTGAAGTTCTAGTTATTGCTTTGGCCACGTTAATATCGCCAAAAAGTAGCACCTAACACTCCTATTGCCGATCGTTCAATAATAAACAATAAAAATTTCGTCCATAAAATACAAAGTTAGATTGGCTACTTAGAAGTTTTATGTGGTCAATTAGAATCAGGCTTTGGTTGCTGACCGTTTTTAGTTAATGGCTCTATGTAAGTTGACAAGCAAATTAATATTAATTAATTTTGCTAGGAATAGTGTAATAATAATTGTTTTAATAATCAATACTTAAATCACTTACAATTTATCTTTCTTTTTTTTTTGATTTATTTGTTTTCTTTTTATATTGTTTTTTTTTATATAAAAGTATAGTATAAAAGAAAGTACCGTTGTTTCCTTGGTCATGATCGTTTAAAGAAGAGTTTAGGAATATTTTGATTTACTCGTACTTAATCTGTTCATAATTAAACATAATATATTAAATATCAAATAACTAATTTCATTTCAGGATTTTATTTATAATTTATCATTTTTTAAAAAATTAGAGGTGCTCATAGCCTAGTTGCACTCGATTTTTTTTTTTTATATTTAAGCTGCCAAAATGACTCTGCCTCTGACTCTGTCCTGCCTGATGGAAAGCATGAGCAGAATCCAAGAGTGGTGGTCACCATCCTCGATGCGAAAAAGAATAATGCAGCATGGTGACCCACACTATGGCGGCCTGGGGGGAATGGGGATGGTGAGGGGGATAGGGGGCGTTAGATTGGGGTATGGGCCTCCGGTATCCTCACTCACTCGATGAAACACGGCGTAAGCGCTGTTTCACACCGGTTTTCTGTGAGGCCGTGGTATCACTCCGGTCGAGCCGGCCCATTCACGCCGGAGCGTGGCTCTCCCACGGTATGATGATTAGAAACAATCACTAAGTGTAAGTAATGACGGCGCGGTCAATACCTAGATGGGTGACCGCTGGTGGCATGTTACCGTGAGCGCCTCCGTGGTTCGGAGGTCACTTTAAGCAATCGGTCCCGGTTTTTATCGTGGGATAACAGTCGTGATGCTTAGTTGGAGGCCTTTGGGCGGCTTAAAAACATCCAACGGCAAGATTACGCAACCACAACGTAGTCTTGCCAGTCCCCCACCTGCAATTGGCCAGCGTGGGGACCTATGGCCTTAACCCTCTTCTGAGAGGAGAAACGGGCTCAGCAGTGGGACATTCAGGGTTTTTGATTTATTATAAATGAAATTAAAAAAGGAATTTTAGAAAACATATTTTGTGTATTTTAATATTATTATTACTGGGATTTAAACTAGGTTATTATAAATGTGTTTAGTTTGGAGGCGGGAGCAGCTCATGGAAACAGTTCACTATATCAGTGCTGCAGCGGTTTCTGCATAGATCTTCTCCAACAATTAGCGGAACAGCTAGGATTCACATATGAACTGGTGCGCGTTGAAGATGGCCGCTGGGGTACCCTACACCAAGGGAAGTGGAATGGCCTTATAGCCGATCTGGTTAACAAAAAAACTGACATGGTGGGTGTAATGTAGTAACATGTTCAATTAATTTTTAATTTTCAAATATTACCTTATTCTAAGTACACTTCTAGTAGCGATACTATTTCAATTAGTTAATTTAAATCTAGTAATTTTGGCAGAAATTTTCTTTGTCCCGATACCTTAATGCTAAACTTTGCATGCGCTTTTGCTTAAACAGCTTATCAATTCTTATTCTAATTCTAATAATGTGTCTTAAATTAGTTACAGTAGTAGTCTTACAGTAGTTATTAGATAAATTGTTTCATTTTCAGGTATTAACATCGTTAATTATAAATTCAGACCGAGAAGCTGTTGTGGATTTTAGTGTACCTTTTATGGAAACCGGTGTCGCCATCGTGGTGGCGAAACGAACTGGTATAATTTCCCCAACAGCTTTCTTGGAGCCTTTCGACACCGCATCTTGGATGCTCGTGGGTGCCGTCGCCATTCAAGCGGCGACGTTCTCCATATTTTTCTTCGAGTGGTTATCGCCGAGTGGATTTGATTGTTCTACTGGCAACAATTCAAAACGAGTGCCACAAAATCGCT
Organism: Hyphantria cunea; assembly: GCA_003709505.1. Lineage (NCBI taxonomy): Eukaryota > Metazoa > Arthropoda > Insecta > Lepidoptera > Erebidae > Hyphantria > Hyphantria cunea. Next base: position 574,281 of record PKRV01000347.1, read on the forward strand.
TTTCTCTATGCCGAACGTACTGGATTGTTTGGGCAGTGCTATTCCAGGTTGGTGTCTTAAACAATGACAAACCAACATTAGCGTTAACGAAATGCGTTAACAATTTTTTTGTGGTTTTAGGCATCAGTACACGTCGATTCCCCTCGAGGATTTACAGCCCGATTTATGACAAATATGTGGGCGATGTTTGCAGTGGTATTTCTTGCCATTTATACTGCTAACTTGGCCGCATTCATGATTACACGTGAGGAATTCCATGAACTAAGTGGCTTGGATGATCCTCGGATAGCGCGTCCACTGACACAGCGGCCACCGCTAAAGTTTGGCACAGTGCCGTGGTCTCATACAGACGCCACACTCGCTAAATACTTCTCTGAACCTCATACATATATGAGTCGGTAAGTTTATATACTTACTATTCCTAAGAACTCCATTAAACTATAGGTACACATTTGTGCATATATCTAAATGTAATAGTTTATTAGCTCTTGATTTTGATGGTCCGTACCTAAAAACACTGCTCTTATCCTGATATGTGAAATAAATATTTAACTGAGATTAGAATATCTCAAAGTTCCGATCCAAAACCATCACGAAGAGACAATTTAAAAAAGGAAGTACGCTGCCCTTTTGGAATACCCTTACCCTTTTCAAATATTTATGATTAAGTTCATACAACTGTTTAATTTATTAATCTTAAAAGTTTAATCTCGTATTCTTTTCTGAGCACACCATGTCCCTGACCCATAGCGTGTTTTAATATAAAATATATTTTCAGATATAATCGAAGTACTGTTAGTGCGGGCGTAACAGGCGTCCTTACGGCTGAATTAGATGCTTTCATATACGATGGTACTGTGCTAGATTATTTAGTATCACAAGTAAGTGTAATTTATTTGGCTCGATTTACTTTTTCATTATTTTAAATGTTAAAGACCCAAGACATGTCATATGTCTTATGGGGTATTAAAGCTTGGCGGTGTTTCTCACACGTTAAGCCGTCGGTCCCGGTTGTCACAAACATCTAAGACAATAATTGGTCGCCTCAGGGAAGTCTGTGCCCTCAAATACACTGACAACTAATTCAACTTTCGAATTAATTCACCCTTAGAGTTGCGGAAATTTGCTGCCAGCCACTTCATCATAAAGACTAGGAAGATCTATCATTAGAACAATCTTCGTTTATGTTTTAGGCCGTAACCTACTACTAACAGTCATGGTTTTCTTACAGGATGAGGACTGCAGACTTTTAACCGTAGGGTCTTGGTATGCCATGACTGGATACGGACTAGCATTTACTCGTAATTCAAAATATGTTAGTATGTTTAATAAGAGATTACTCGATTTAAGAGCAAATGGTGATCTCGAAAGATTACGAAGGTATGTGTGACAATTATCAATATTCTGTAAATAGATAAAGAAAATTGTTAGTATAAATTTTAACAGTTTTTTGTCACTGTGAGAAATATTATGGTAACTTTTTAAAAAAATATTTTGACTTAAAAATTAAAACAAATAATCTCTACTACATAACTAAGCATAACTTAATTATATCAAGTTTATAAATAAAGCCACAAATTACGGTACGATATGTATATATAAGTATTTAGACATTGTAATATAGGCCAAATCATAATCCTAATCAAGCCCATGTTTTCATATTTTTCTACCAAATTGTAATACTCTATACCTTACTTCAGGCTTAACACGTTATTTTACTGAAATTTTAAACCATAAGTTTTTTTGTTGGTTCTCAAAATTAAACCTAAAACCCACGAAACTATAAACTATAAAAATTTTTGAATTTAAAAAATAAAATACATACAACATGCTTAAGTATATTTATTAAGATTTAGATTTTACAATATTTCACAAACAATTCTACATATGCAAGCAATAATTGTGCCATTGGTTTTTAGGTACTGGATGACCGGTACGTGTAAGCCTAATAAACAAGAACACAAGTCATCCGATCCCTTGGCTTTAGAACAATTCTTGTCAGCATTCCTGTTGTTGATGGCTGGCATCTTGCTCGCGGCGCTCTTGCTGCTGCTGGAGCATGTTTACTTCCGTTACCTGCGGTCACACCTGGCTGCCTCCAGCGCGGGCTCTTGTTGTGCCCTAGTGTCTTTGTCTATGGGTATGTAACTACGCAATTGAGAATATTCTTGTGCACGCAGTTGTAATCTCTACCTCCTCGGTTCGTTATATATCTATTTCAATTTCTATTCTTTTAAACCAAAAATATTATATTTTCAAAAATATAAGATCTTTGGTTTAATAATTTAGGTTTCTTTGACTGCTTAACTGAAAAACCTAATCTGAACTGTAAATGGTAATACGTTCCTTTAACTTGTAGTACTTCTGTTAACAGGACAATCACTAACATTCCATGGCGCCGTTGTGGAGGCAGCGGCGCGGGGATATGGAGGTAGGAGTCATTGTCGCGCCGCTGTATGTGCTGCCCAGGTAAATCATGCTCGAGGGTAAAAATAATTATAATATGCCAATTGGGAATAAAAATAGGCTCTACAGTTGCGAGGTTACAGTTGCCGAGAGTTGATCAGAATTGAATTATGACCGAACTTTAATTACGAGAATCGGCCTTCTGGTACTTTATCAGTAAGAACTTTTTATTAATGGGCCATATTTAATAACTGCCTCGGTGGTTCAGTGGTCCTTAAATGATATGCGAATATTTGTTTCGGAGTTTTCTAGGTATTTACAAAAAAAGTAGGGAAATATTTGATGAGATCCTTTTCGGACATTTGACTTATTATTACATCTAGGTGTGGCGAGCGCGGCACGAGCGTGACATGGCGGTGGCGCGAGCGCGGCAATTGGCAGCGGCGCTGGCAGCGCACGGGCTGGCAGCGCCCCCTCGCCGCCTCGCCTCGGCCGGCGAGCTGCTGGCAGGCGGCAAGGCACATGATGCCACACATGTGCGTATGCTGAGGCCGCCTGCCGATCTACTCCCAGAACTCGATCGTCCGCTCTCTTGCGGCGATTTACGCTCGAGGTACGCATCACTTATACTTATGTTTTAGTTACTAGTTAATAACATTTGGTTGGTGTTCTTTGAGGAGGCCTTCTTTCACTAGTGGATGGTACTAGCTGCTCACCTACCTTTTTTAACTATAAAGAAGTGGGCACGGCCTCTGTCACTATCTAAAAGCATAAAAAATATTCAGTACTTAAATAGTCCAACAGATAATTTTTTTTTTTTAAAGATAACTTCCGCATTAGGAATATACATTCCTGAGTCGCGGGGATCTTTACAAACATACATGAAACGGACACAAAGTACACCCAGACTTAGAACAGCAATTTATGGATCACACAAAGTGTTGTCCCATGTAGGATTTGTACCCACAAAACTTGGTGCTGTAGGAAGCGGTGTGGCGACCACTCAAACCACTAGACCAACCGTGTAGTTGATCATTCATATCAAAATCCAAAAGCTTTTCTTTTAAATAGGCCTTTTCAGGCACTTTCATCGTTACATTAAAGACTCTATTTGCGCGATTCCAAAAAGTCATTCCTGTGGAGAAGAATCGGCCCGATAATCCATGGCAGTCTTTTAAAATCATACATCAAACAGTTAACAAACAATAGTCCATCTCACAAGATAGTAAGAGATTTTTAAGCTTTTTACACTGAACACCTGAGCGATGGTGATAGAAAGAGAAAGATCTCATAAAATTATTTTATTTTTCGGGCAAAAGAAGGAGTAATTTAGGGAGACGACATAGCCGTTGTAAATAAGCTTGAAAGTCCATTGAAATAATGTAATAAACAGTAATTACAAGAACCATGTTCGTCTACTTCTACGAGACTGTTAATGTGTTTGCCTACTTTTTCAGAGAACGGACTCGAGTAGAAATGGAAACAGTGCTGTGAGGCGTGTATTACGCCACCCTATTTCAATTCCTGAAGGCTGTTCTTACACCAAGTTATACAAGACGAAGTTAGTTATACCTAATATTAAAATGTGGACAGATAAAAGAACGTTGTAATTATTAAATAAACTATTCCAATTATTAAAACAGAGAGCTGGACGTAGATAGCGAAGCGTTGTTGTGGGACGCGCGCACGGTGCAGGCTGGGCTACGGGCGCGCGCCCTCGTGTTGTCTACTACAATAAAATATATTTTTTGGACAATATTGTGAATTTTATTTATTTTCCACTAATACCCTTAATTACACGATATGACTTTGTGGAACTGAACTATATATTCCTTTCCTCTACTTTTCTCTCTCTCTCTCTTCTCTCTTTTTTTCTTTTTCATGACCGTACTTCCTTTTATCTTGACTTGATATCACTCCGTGTTCCTTTCCCCACCTCCATATATAGCGTTATATCGAATTATATATACATATAATAATAACATTCGTCTTTAAAAAGTATTACTGACTAGACTAGACTGCCTCAGTGGCGCAGTGGCAGCGTATGCGACTGCTGTGCTTGAGGTCTCGGACTCGATGCCCGAGTCAGACCAAATGTTTGTATGATCTGCAAATATTTGTTTCAGAGCTTGGGTCTTTTCTATGTACGTATTGTATTTATTCGTATTTACAAAAAAGGTAAATATGTATTTATATCAGTTGTCTAGTACCCATAACACAAGCTCTGCTTAGCTTGGGACTAGATGCCGTTGTGTGTTAGATCTCTGAAATATTTATTTATTTATTAATATTTATATAAAATACATACAAATATTTACAACAGGCAGTGTCTGCTATTTACTTAAAATATTTGATTTTATTTATGTAAGTATTAAAATTTATAAAAAATTCTGATTCTGCTTCCTTTGTTCCTTATTCTGATATATTACCTTTCGCGATTATATCTTTCCTTACCTTTCACTTTGTGTTTCCTTACAATCAAATGCCAACCAAATAAAACTTGACGCTAACAAATGCACAGAAGTGTGAGCTTGCCTAATCGGGAGGATAAAAAAGACCGTTACTTGTAAGTACTTACTTTTACTTTGTACTTGTAATTATTTTCTATTGTTGGAAACCTGGTTTCAAATTATTAGTTTCCAATGTGACCAAACGGAACGCTTTATACACACACACACACACATATATATATATATATATATATATATATATATATATACTCACTATGAAAAATAATCACAAATACACAGAGACATGGAACGATCATCGAACTCGAACCAACTCGACTTTTAACTTCCACTGATTACCTAAATTTTATTTATTTTTTGTTTCGGTACACATTATACCAAAACTGAAGACACCATTGCAGACAGAGCTGCACCGCTGAAAGAATTCGCGTCTACACCAAAAAGTAATAATACATTATTTTCGAATATCTGACATACAACGCCATCTAGATTCAAACAACCTTGAATCTTATACTTTTGTAAATAAATACATACTATACATACATAATACACAAACTTTGAAACATATATATCATCAAAATGGGTCATTATTTAATTATATCCATAGTACCCATTACGCATGAAGTAAATGGCGTGTCTAGGCAAATAGAAGAATTAATGAATTTTAAAAGAGCAAGAGAGGTTTTTTGTGAGGGATTTTAAACAAAAGTGAATTATATCACTAATTTTAATTCGTTAGATATTTATAATTTTAAGTACACTCACACACATGTTTTACCGGTTACGAAATTAGGGAAGTTAAGACTGTTGACAAAATATGGACTCTTTTGTTCACTGCACTCGCTGCAAAATTAAGTAAGGACAATAATGGCAAGTTCAATAATGTTAAACTTTCTGTAAAGTAAAATGAGTACAGTAATTTATTATTAAAATGAATCTAAAAATGATTATTAATAAATTAATAGTAATAGTGAAATTCCATGAATACCGTAAAACTGAAAAAAATATGGGTTTCATTTATCTTTTCAGGTCAGTGCAGCAGAGGTACAATTTACAGCACACCACTAGACTGACAGTCAGCAAGTGGTTAGCAATTTGACACTGACAAACGATAAAAATACATGTCAATGAAACCACAGCTAATAGCTATTCAGAAAGCAAAAGTACCGGTAAGCTGATGATGACTATTGAAAATTGCAAAGTGCCTTTCGTCTATTTTTATTAAAGGACTTAAGAATATCATAATCATGTCTAAAGATATAATTGTGCTCGCACCAAATGGAAGACGACAGAAAATACACTGTACCCCTGATACTAGTATTTTACAGGTAACTATTTTCAGTCCATGATCGAAGGGTTATTTATGTAAAAAAAATTGTAATTGGATCTACAAAGACCCAAAAATTCTCACTATAAACTTTACCTCTTTATAATGTTAGTAAAGTCATGGGTCCATATGGTTGTTTACATTTTATTAAAGTACATAAACATTTTGAAATTTTTTGACACAAATACACACCATACCTTCACACCACAAATAGTCTGTTTATGTTAGAAAATAATAATAATACTCATAGTTTTACATACTTTTAGGTTTTGGAAGATGTATGTAGTAAACAAGGTTTCCAACCTTCTGACTATGACCTGAAACATCATAATCACATTTTGGATTTGACAACCACTGTCCGATTTTCAAACCTTCCTAACAAGGCTACACTTGAAATGGTTGAAGCGGATACCAAGCGGAGGGAATCAAATGTTACCATTGGCTTACAACTAGAAGATGGTGAGTCAATAGCTCTTTTACCTGCACAATATTTCGAATTTTGCACCGTGGGAGAGCCACGCTTCGGCATGAATGGGCCGGCTCGACCGGAGTGATACCACGGCCTCACAGAAAACCAGTGAAAGAACTCTTACGCTGTGTTTTATCGAGTGAGTGAGGATACCGGAGGCCCATACCCCAATCCAACGTCCCCTGTTCCCCTCACCATCCCCCTTCCCCCCAGGCCGCCATAGTGTGGGTCACCATGCTGCATTGTTCTTTTTCGCATTGAGGATGGTGACCATCACTCTTGGATTCCGCTCATGCTTTCCATCAGGCAGGGCAGAGTCATTTTGGCAGCNGTGGGTCACCATGCTGCATTGTTCTTTTTCGCATTGAGGATGGTGACCATCACTCTTGGATTCCGCTCATGCTTTCCATCAGGCAGGGCAGAGTCATTTTGGCAGCTTAAATATAAAAAAAAAAAAAAAATCTGTGTCCATTCATTCTGTCTACACAAAATCCAGCAACTGTACTTGATGGATTTTGGTTGTGTGCAACCAGCTATGTTCCAGGTATATTATTGTAAAGTTTAATTAAAATCCATTTGGTAGTTTTTATGTAAAAGAGTAACAAACATCCATCCATACTTACATACAACATTTCGCATTTATAATATTAATAGGATAGAGACTATAGTATGTGTGTAATGATAGTAGTGTATAGTAAACTCCTTCTTAAAGAGGCGTCTATGTCCACAATTAAAGGCAATTACCGCATTGATGATGAAATTAATACTTTTGTACTTTTCATCCATACATTAATCGTAGACTGCCTCAGTGGAGCAGTGGTAGCGTAAGCAACTGCTCGAATCCTGGGTCAGACCAAATGTTTGTATGATCTGCAAATATTTGTTTCGGTGTTTAGGGGTTTTCTATGTATAATATGCATGTATTTCAAAAAAAAAATTTGTGTTCATTAGTTGTCTAGTACCCATAATACAAGCTCTGCTTAGTTTGTGACTAGATGGATGGTGTGTTAGATGCCGAAATATTTATTTATATTTATCCTAATGTTTTTATTTTAGGTGAAAGAAGAACAGCAGATTTTTCACCCACTACAACTTTGTATGATCTGGTGATATCATTGGCTCCATCGGAATTAGGTCTGATTAAACAGCCAACAATATTATATATGCGTCAAGAAGTTGTTGGCGAAAGTGCACTCAGAGAAAAGACTTTGAGGCAATTAGGATTGATTAAAGGCAGGGCGATTTTAAGATTACTAAACAAACAAGAAGAGGCAAGGTAATATAAATATAAGTTCTGTGTCTGCTTATTTTGCTTCCATTTTCCTAATATCTAATACCTACAAACGATTTTACTTACAGACAGGCTAATGTGTCAGCATTTTATAGAAAGTCTGTTACTGAAACACAAGATGATAAGAAAGCTGATGCACCCATACCTAAGTCAGGTCCTACACAAATTGCTGAGAATTCACCAAAAGAAGCCAGTCAAACCAAACATGAAATTCCCCAAACTGATATTTTCAAGAAATTTAAGGATGAAATACATAAACAACAAACAAAAGAGGAAAGGATGACAGTGCCTGAAGATGTTGTAAATGATGAACCAGTAGATCCGACAGTACAGAGTAATGAAAGTGAAAACCTTATGGATGTTGATATAGATACTTCTGCTTCAAGGAGCGCACATACGCAAGAGAATCTTGAAAGAAGGCTTAAGATTGATGAAGAAGTGACATTTGTAAGATATTTTAAAAGCTTTATTATGTTATAAATAGAACATGACTGCACGATTGTCCTAGTGGTTTCTATTCTACTACACCAAGTGACATCGTGGGTTCAAATCCCATGTGGGACAACATTTTGCGTGGTCCTTCTGAGTCTGGGTATTCTTTGTGTCCGTTTCATGTATGTTTGTAAAGTGCCCTGCTACACCGGTGTGTATTCCTATTAAGGGATTTTTCTCTTTAAAAAAAAGCATTCCGGCTAATTAGTCTTGGAAATATTTTTCAAATTAACACATTCTTTAGCTGCAAAGAGATAACAACATCATTAGTATCAAAAGGTCCTATTGTAAAAAATGCGGAGTGAAAATAAAAAAAACACAGTTTCAGCACTTTATTAAATATGTCAGAAACAATTTAATAGATTTGATATTTTTAATTGTCTGTTTATTATTTAAAAGTAAGCCAGTAATTTTATTTTATATTTATTTATTAGTCAAATATAATAGTAGGTAGCAAATATTAGTGCTATCTACGATTAATGTACATATCAGTATTAAACCTGCTTGTTAATTATAGCTTGGAAATTACAAAGCAATAGCTTTTAAGCAACCGGATTCCATAGATCATGAGCCAGATGACCTTCCAGATGACTTCTATGAATTATCAGTTGAAGAAGTCCGTAAATTGTACAATGATTTACAACAAAATCGATTGAGTCTGGAAAATACCCCGCTTATGTTGGCCTCAATTAGAGATGAGAGTGATGCACAGGTAAAGTAATATGATATTTATTATTTATAGATTATATAAGATATATGAAAACAAATATGAAAAGATGAACTGAGCTTAATAAGTCAGACGATTATTAGGAAGCCAAACTAGTCACTAATAAGGGACTTCTAAAGACATGAAACAACCCTACGCGACAGGCAATAGTCAAGCATTGATCTTTATTACAAGATATTGTAAAACTGCTAGTTTGTGATTAGTAAAAAGGCATTTACAGCATTCAGAGGTCCTAGCGTGAGTTTATTTCACATCGACTCGATCGTCGCAGTGACCGCATTCGGCGTTGCAACAGAGCCCTTAAGTAGATTCAGGTTTATTAATAAGATTTTTTTATTTTTAGATAGCATGTAGTAAAAATTAAATTAGTTGATATTAAGTAGATTTTTGTAGTAAATAAATAAAATAAAAATGTGGCTTATTTCAGTCTTCTCAAGAAAAACTTAAATTATACAAGAATGTTGTGGTACGGATACAGTTTCCAGACCAAATAATACTGCAAGGAATTTTTTTGCCATCAAATACCATCGAGGATGTCACAAATTTCATAAAGGACCATTTGCATAATCCTCATGAAAAGTTCGATATATGTAAGTACCGATTAAAACATTACGATGTTCCATCGCAAATGAGTTCGGCGTATGCCCATGGGGGTATCCCCAAGAAAAAAGCCTGCGTTTCCTGTTTTTTTTGTGTTATGTTCCATTGACAGTCAGTTGCGAGACATAAACCTCTTTTTTGCAAAAAGGGTGCTTTGTATCTTGTTTCACCTCCTTTTTAACTTTCTTGAAATAAAACCTATTACGACACACGAAACTCTGCGTTGGCCAGAGCGCGGACACTCAAAATGAACATATGTCAGCCAGTTTAGTGGTTGGTGACCCTTACTGCTAAGTCGGCGATTGTGAGTTCGATTCCCACCCAGGATAAATAATTATGTGATGAGTATGATCATTCTTTGTTCTATGTCTAAATGTTATTTCTCTGTAATATAAATATTTAGAAATATACAAGTATCTTTACTAACACTCTTAGTTTCATAGTACAGACTGTGCTTAGTTTGGTATTATGATGCCGTGTGTAAGATGTGTAAAGTAATTATTATTGAACTATCTTTTACCCGCGAGTACCCGCTCGAGTTTATGTCGGTTATCGCGCGCCCTATCTCTCAGAAACACACAAAACACACACACATACATATCATGCATAGTTGTTATATTATAATTCAATAGTTGTTACAGTTGATTATGAGAAAGCAGCACATACAAATTTATAATTCTCATGTTACAGTTACAACACCAATAAAAGAATCGTTCGAGCCTAAAATGACATTACTGGACGCAAAATTTGTACCGTGTGTTCATATGCACTTCAAATGGTTAAATCAGGACATCAAGAATCAAATGTGTTTAAAGCACGAGATTTATTCAAAGTTAACAGCACCAGATGCAGCAAGTATACTGGCTTCGAAATATAGGTAACATAAAAAAACTTCGTAAAAACAGAATGTTAGTTGTATAAACTTACAAATATTGACAAGTTGACAAAACTTTCGAATGCTCTTCAAAGTTTTGAGATGTATAAAAACATGAATAATCGCTGGCTCGTAGTATATTATGGACTGGATAAACTTTAAAATAAAAACTCGCGACTGTTTGTATGCACTTTTTAGCAATATATTATTATGATTGTATGCATGAAGGTCAACATTAGGTATTACTTAACTAGTCATAAGGTTGCCTGGAGGAGATTGCTTTTGACAATAAGACTGTCCTTTGTACACTACACTTCTTACATTTTATGTGTTATGTTACTTATTTAACTCTGTTTTATGCTGTACCAATACAGAGTTTCTATCTTTATATCTAAAAGTTTACAAACAAGGGGGTCTTCGATAGTAATTTCGCTGGCCCCCTAGTCAGGTAATTTTCTTAATATTTTGTTCACCCAAGGGAACTTGGTTCTCCAAGGCTATTCTATTATTAGTCCAGGAATGTTAGTCAAATGAGGGCAAGAATCTCCGAATGAAAGATAAAGGTAGCTATAAACTTGTATAAACCTTTGAAATCCTAAAACGTGTATCAAAACCTACCCATCGTAGGGTGTCCGCGACTGCAGATATTCCAAGGTAAACACACATTTTTTACACATTTACTGCAAATACTCAATTTACTCAAATATTATACGTAGGAGAGCTACGCTTCGGCATGAATGGGCCGGCTCGACCAGAGTGACACCACGGCCTTACAGAAAACCGGTGTGAAACAGCGCATGCGCTATGTTTAATCGAGTGAGTGAGGATACCGGAGGCCCATACCCCAATCCCTCACCCTATCCCCCAAAGGCCCGCAACGCACTTGAGACACCTCTGGTGTTTTGGGTGTCCATGAGCGGCGGTAATTGTTTACCATCAGGCGATACGTCTGCTCGTTTGCCACTTATTAAAAAAAAAAACTCGTTTCCCATGGGTCTTATGCTATTTGTATTTCAATAAATATTGAAGAAGATTCAATTCTCCACGATTTTTGTTGAACATTTTTTTTATATCTTGAATCAATTTCGAGATAGGAGGTAGCGTTTACTTATTTAAAGTTGCATTCGAGGTCTATCTGTAGTCCTGATAATTCTAAATAATTTGCATTTTTCGTTAACTAAAAATTAGCATAATAGCTAATTTTTTTTATTAATTCAGTATCTATGCATTTAATGATACTTACCTACTCTGTTTTATTATAAAGTCTACATGGGAATCGTTTTAAGTAGAAAATAATTAAATACACTTTATTGAAGTCAGACCCCCTACTGTAGCTAGGTTTCGAGACAAGTTTTAGGGAGGTAAAATTTATTTTGACACCCTAAAACACAACAAGTTTATAGCGAACTGTCTCTCTGTAACTAGGCATACGGTACCTTCGACGGAGTATATTTGGAACAATCATTAAAACATGTTTTATTTATTGTAGAGCACCAACCAGGAGAAGACAAGATGATGGAACTCATAATAGTCAGAAATTCAGCAAACCATCGACTTCAAAAGGCAGTAAAGTACCACGCTGGTTCAAGAATTGAACAAGTATTACAAACCTTTTGTTGTAAGCAGAGTGTAAATAATGCTGTATGGGATGCAACTGTACACGTTATTCTGTTTTTTTAATATATTTTTCAGAAATTGTAAATAACTTGAAAATTTACATCTAGGAAAATAAAAATACAAATTATTATAAAAAAAAATTTATTCATCCTAGTAGGCGTACTCGCCTACGTCGTCGTCGCAATATACAACTTCAGTTTTCTATAGCATTTGTTGCTTAAGTATCAGATTTGTGTAGATTTTAATGATTTTTATACCTTAACAGCAAAATACAAGCAACAATTGTTGTATTTGGTTATTGTAGTATAAAATCTCGCCATCATGACCTTGACATTAAAATGTATACGTATTACTTTTACTTATTATTGTATAGGTATTTTACAAGTAGAAACATTAGTGTGTCGTTACACGAACCTTTATGGTCATAATGAGCACTGTAGATCAGTACCAAGAGGAACTTAGGATGGAGAATGGAGTTCAAACCTAACGACAAAATTTGAAGTACCTTTAGTTTCTTTTATCGTCGTCCACAATAGACGTTAAAAAGCTGCAATAGTATCATAACTAAAAATAAACAGAGGCCGCCGCTATCCAGTCGACAGTATCGTAATATTTCTAACTAGAAAAATTTTTTATCGGTAGAACAAACAAACAAGTACAATGACGTAATTGATCTAACTAGAAAAAAATTTTACAACAGGCTCTCACAACACTACCAACTAACCTAAACGACAAGTTCCATGTAGCCGTTCAAGATAAGAACTTTGAACTTCCTCTGCCCTCCAGCTATTTAGCTTTAAATTTCTGATATTCTTGCATTTATATTTGGCTCGTTACATTTTGCTGATTAGCAGTTTTGGATCTACCACAATGTCATTGTTGATAAATCAGTTTTTAAGACTTAAGACCCGTTATTTTACATTGTACACATGGCATATAAAAATATACAATAAGTTCCTACTCTAAAATGATTACAGTTGAATAAATGATGGCAGTGATCCTAACTTACATCTCATTGGTTTAATATTTTCATATATTTCATTATCATCTTTATTGTCTTGGTAATATCTCTCCAAGGTAGTTTCATTGCTTTTTACTGTAGTAGTTTTTTTGATTTCCGAATCCAATTTTTTTAATTTTAATTTAGTATTCTTTCGCGAAGTTGATGAACTTGTAATCAAAGAATTTGTAACTTTATGCCCTGAACGAATATAACAATGTCGTTGTAAGCATTTGCTACCTTTTTCACAATATCCTTTAAGAAAATCGGGGCATACTTTAGTTTTTTCGTTTAATTTAACATGAAGGTAAGGACATTCAGGTTTGGTGCATTTACCTTTTAAATAAAAATAGCAAGTAGGCATCTTTTTCATCGTTAAATCATGAGAGAGCAGGCAATCCTTATCGTGACAGAGACCCTTTATAAACTTCCGACATACAGATACGTGTTTTTTATCGTGCAGAAACTCGCAGTTTCCGTGTTCTTTTCTTAAGCATTTTCCGAACTTACGGAACATAGGGCAGGGGATGTTATTTTTCTTTAAATTACCTTTAATTCTATTCAGTCTTAATTGATTCGATTGTACCTTTTTATGTTTATCAATTAATGTCCGCATTCTAATTTTACTGTTTCTCACAACAGGGGCTTTATTGTTCACCAATCTAAATTTATTTCTCTTCATAGTGGAAGAATTCAAATTGTTTTTGTTAGTTGGTTGTGTGTCATTTTGATGTTGTATTTGCGAATTCACAACATTCATCTGCTCACTTACTGCATTTTTAGCATTGTCAAGTTTTTTTTTTATTTCATGTAATGGTACAGATTTGTATTTGTTTATTTGAATAGTAGTTTTAGATTTTTCGAGCACGGGCTCTTTGGATACTGTATTTACATTATTTCTTACCAAACAATATCGAGATTTTGCATCTGGTACTACCACCTGATTCGCTACTTGTAATTGCTCTTGTGCATGCCAATAATTTAAAGAATTGGGTACCGGTGTATACTGAATAAAATTAATATTTGTACTAGATCCATTTACATCAACAACAATATCAACACTTTTAGATTGCCGAAAATTAGGGTTTATGTGTATCCTAGAGGTGTTATTTAAATTAACTGGAACAATTGGCATAAACTGATTAAATCTCGGATTAACATGCATGGGGTAATTATTAGCTTGAGTTCTGTGAAAGTTAGGGTTAATGTACACTTTGTTTTTACTTTTGTCAACATGATTGTTACAATACATTATTTCTGTTGAGGGGGTCAGGCTGTCAACTTAATGAATATTTAAATAATTTATTACCAACTTTACAATGTATACTCTCTACTAAAGTAGTTTCAAGAGACCTGACCAATTCTTCAATACTAGTGTCATACATTGACTTCACAATGGTATCAAGCTCAGATTTCTTATTGCCTTGAACCCATAGCACACTCATATGTAGGGATGGATCCTGAAATAAAACACAATAGTAAAAGTTAAAAAAAAACATTAATTAATAGCAACAACAGACCTTTTTTTTAGATAAAGAATACCATAGTTAGGTATTATACATGTAGTAAAAAAAAAAAACTAAAGTAAAATGGCTACTATAATTCACATGGTGTATGACAAATGTACATGATTTGGCCAATTAAATCCTTAGCCTAATTTCATTAAACAAAACAATAATTGCCCCAAGTAACTCTCTATGTGTCCAATCACATTCAGTATGGGACATGTATAAACTATGACTACTCATAAAAAAGTAGATACCTCATAAAAAGTTGGCAATTTAAAATCTTCTAAAGCTTGATCAACTTTTCTTGTGATTGCCAGTAAGTACTTCTCTGTAAATGGATCTACTGTCAGGGATATAAATGTTCTTGAATTTTCTTCGTTACAGTACACTTTCAAGCCAGCAAAACCCAGTTCAAAACTGTAACACAAAAATAACATTGCATCGCTTTTTTAAAAAGCTAAAGGGATGTGAAACTGAGTTGCACTACATAATACACACAAATTTTTAAACAGTCTATATCATTTGTATTCATGAAGGTAATTACAAAATTACACCTTTCAACACTCTTGAATTTTTCTTGAAGTGAAGCACTGAAGGCTGATATCAAATGATACTTCAATACTACAGTCTTAGACAAACTGATGTGAAAATCTTCACACCTGTGACATGATCCAGTCTTCAAAACAACTTTCTCTTCCAATTTGTCTAAAAAGTCACGGATTGAACTCACATTTAGATCTAAAATAAAATGTAGAAGTAAGTAAATGAAGGTAAGCGTTTATTTCAAATGTTGAAATTAATTACCCACATTGCACAAAAACAAAAGTTGCCCAATTTCCTCTAACATGAGGAAAAGAACGCATTCGGCCACCATGAAGTTGAGGGTCGTCTTCGTGTTCACTTAAAGATACGACAGGTACTTTGCTAAGATTCGGCGGAGGTAGTTTAACTCTGAAAAATATATTTAGGATTATATTTTAAACAGCAACATTACATATTGCGAAGAAATAGTTCAAAACAGTTACCTTTTACTACGACTGCGATTGTTTTCTAATTCACAATCACTGTCTTCTGAATCAGATTTATACTCACATAAAGAAGACAGAGCTGACATTACATTAATGTCGAATTTATTACAGAAAATAACTTCGATAATTATTAAGATAGAATTATTTTTAGTAATTGAGTAACCTTTTTTGTTGACAAATGTTGACATATGACATCTGAGAGATGTTCCATAATCTAAGAAGACGTGTCGGATAAGTGTGGTTAACAGAACGATAAAAACACTTTCTTAATACGCAACTGCTTATTTTACTTGGTTGATCAACTCAAAATAGTTTATTTTATTTAATGTTCTTTACGGACAAAAATAACGAAATGTTGGGTACAAAATTTTTATTACATAATAAGAAATATCTGACAGTCTGATTTGGCTTTTTGTATTAGGGGCAGGCAATAAAGATTGAATATTTTATCTGGACTGTCCTCAAGATTTGAATTGAAAACCAATAATATCTTAATAGGTAGACAATGGAACATATTTTTTTTTTTAAGGTATATCAATTTTTTTGCGGCTTCAAACATCAAATTCATATTACGTTTCAAAATTCCTTCTCGCTGTTGATTACAAAGTTGTAAGTCTCTCTTGTCGATGTCTCAACAGGGTTAGATAGAATAGTACACTGTACAATAAAGAGTTATCTCTTTATTGTACAGTGTACTACTCTATACAGTGTTACAGTTTGTACAATTACGATGGAAAATAAAACGAAAAAGTTGTACAAATGGCGTCTTTATCGTGGTCTGCGATCTCTTCCAGGCAACCACTGGATGAAATAAACGATACCTTAAGAAAGGTGGGAATTGCGAATACAGTAAGAGTCACCCAGAGTAATTCAAGCTAATAACAAACTCATAACAGAAAGAAAATGTATAAATAATCAAAAATATGAAATAAAAACAAAACAAATAGAATTAGAATAAAATTAGAAAAAAAGGCGGAATAGCGAATACAGTAAGAGTCACCCAGAGTAATTCAAGCTAATTACAAACTATCAACAGAAAGAAAACGTATAAATAAATAACAATAAAACAAATAGAATTAGAATAAAAACAGTTACCGGTTGACAGTCTTATTTCAAAATAATTTATTTCATAGTCTTTAAAGCGCGTACATAAAAGAACCTGATCTAGACAATAGGTCGTAAGTCCGAGTAGTCGTAGAGAAAAAATGGTTTTAGTTTTACAAAAAAAAATAATGTCACTAAATCAAGTATGAGTAGAGTATGCACCGATTACCTTGGAAGGTTTTGAACCTTCCTAGGTAATCGGTGCATTCTCTACACATCTCTTTACCAAGTCTGTCAATGTCAAAGCTGTCAATAAAAAAAGACTGTCAAGAGGATAGCGGTGGCGCGGCGCGGACATCGCACAATCAAGTGATTAATAAAAAACTAATGCGCTCTGTAGAAATATATTAAACAATTGAGACCAATCAATAATATTTAGCGAAATCATTATGGAACCTGCCAACGAGGAAACCATTCAATGTTTTTTTTTCTCACTGCCGCTTGATTCTGACATATTGTTTTGGGAAGAATTGTGTGAAAAGATTAATGATACAATAAAACTATTATCTAAAGAATATATTTGGCAAAGAGATGAATTTAAAGTTTTTATTCCGATATCAGACATCAAAGATACAAGTAAGTTTTTAACAGTGTTTCATATTTTATCTTTTATATCTAACATACTTCTTTGCATTACATCTTTACAGTACAGCTAAAAATGTTTCCTCCTTTTTCATCAGTGCTCATGTTTGGCAGCCGTACGTTAGGCATGGTAATAGAGTGACCCATATATACAGTTTTATTTTGAAGTGCATACATAAATTGATAAATAGACAGAAAACTCTTTATTTATACACGGTATACTGTACCATTTTGTACACTGTTGTAAATCTGTAGATTTACAAAAAGAGTATTTACAATGCCAGTACAAAGGGTGGCCTTGTTGCTAAAAGCAATCTTTTCCAGGCAACTAAAATTGAAGTCCTGTGAGTGAATAGAACCCACTAAATCAGCATTGTAGGAAGAGATAAAGGTGTCTGTTTTAACCACTACACCATCTGTGCATTACATAATTATTTTAAATAGGCTATTTTTACTTTCATTGCAGATATTCCATTTCATCTATGCAGTATAACCTGTTTCGGCGATAATATAGAGGATGAATGGTTTATTGTACATCTTGTATTGGAAATATCTAAACAATATCCAAACTTAATTATACACATAAAAGACAATGATGGGGATTTCCTTCTCATAGAAGCAGCAGATCATTTACAGTCTTGGGTTAATCCAAGTAATACTGATAATCGGGTAAGATGTACATCTATACTCAAAACCCTGCAGGTCAATTCTTGTAATAACAATTAAAATTTACAAAAAAAACTGACTTCAAAACCTACACCAAATTGATAAATGGAACCACACAAGCTTTCAAATAAAAAAACGAATCATGAAAATTGGTTCACCCAGTCGAAAGTTCTGAGCTAATAAATATCTTAAAAAATACAGTCGAATTCTAAAGTCGAAAAATACTCCTCCTTTTTTTAAGTCAGTTAAAAATTTGTTCAAGTTCAGCTTCACTGTCCATTTCACGAATGTAAAAATATTTTTTGTATTATGTGCGCCCTGTTTAAAAAGGCTTATGCCCATTTTTATTTAATTTTATCTTCTGTTGTGCTTCCATCCTAGCAAAGTTATTATATTTCCATGTCCTACACTTTTCTTCTGATCAATTTTATTGAAGTTTCCAAGATAGTGATTTTTCCTGGGACTTCCAGAGTATTGATCCAGGTGTACAAGAGTTACATTGGGAAAGTGGAAAAAATTAGTCCAAAAATGACATAAAAATATCATTTTGGGAGTATTAAATATCTTATGTTGACTGTAGCATGATTTTGATGGTTCGCATTCTATCATTTGGCCTAGTGGTTTAAGTGGTCGCCACACCTCTGTTTACTGCACCAAGTATTGTGGATTATAATCCCACATGGGATAACACTTTTTGTGAGCCACAAATTGTTGTTCTAAGTTTGGGTGTTCTTTGTGTCCGTTTCATGTATATTTCTAACTAGTTTATGCCCGCAGCTCCGCTCGCGTATATTTCGGTTATCACGGCAAATAGTAGCCTATGTGTTATTCTGGTGTATCAGCTATATTACTGTAAAGTTTCATCCAAATCCATTCAGTATTTTTTGCGCGAAAGAGTAACAAGCATCCTCACAAACTCTCACATTTATAATATTAGTATAGAAGTCCCCTGCGACACAGGATGTATGTTTCTAATGTGGTAGTTGTCTTTTTAAATACAAACAAAATATGGTTGTGACTGAAGTGAATCGGTAATCTGCTAGTTCTAATAATACTTTACTAATGAAAAACCTTTCAAGACATTTGTGTGATTGCGGGTCCATCAGAACTGAATTTAAAAAATGATAATTTAATATACAGAAAGTTAAAAGTAATGTGTATACTTGTAACTTACAGGTTTTCATATATAAAGGACACATTCATCTAATACCACCAGAAGTGGCTCCGTTACAACCTCAGCTTGAATTGAAAGCGGCTATCAAAATCGTTGAAGAATTCTCACAAGCAACACTAGTATCTTGTGCCATTGAACAGGCTATATTAAATAGAATTGGAACATACCCTGAAAAACTCTTAGAAAATATCCATAAAACTGTAGTACAACTGCCTTCTCACATAGCAGCTCTCTTGACACTAAAGCCTTCACTCATTGCACCCATAATAAATGCTTATAGTAATTGTGATGTGATTGATGCGAAGTGTTGTAAAGAGATTGATTTCAGTAATTGTGTCAATTTTGAAGTAACATTTACAAAGTTTTTGTATGCAATGCTTCTACATTCCAAATTTATCAACAGCATAAAACACTATGAGTTTATAAATGACAAGAAAAGTATTTCGGGCGCTAAAATAACATGTGGGTATCAAATAATTATGAACCAAGCCTCAACAGACTTATTTAGCTCAAAAGCATACCATAAATTTTTGTCAAACTTAAAGCGCAATGGCTACTTTCAAAATAATATTGAAGGATCTATAGGGTACAATAGCTTGTTAAAAAAAGCAAATGAATATTTTTCAATTGTAGAGTGTCCTATAAGTTCTCATGTCTCTGATAGTATATCTCAACTTATGTCATCATCCGACTATATGAGAATTAAAGAATCGATCAAAGAAAGGTGTGTAGGACCTGAATATGTAGGTGATAATGAAGATTGGCTAAACATACAGCCAGAACAATTAAATGACTTACTAATGAAACGCTATGGAAAGACAACTAAATTAAAAAATAATGATGTGATATCTACGGATACTTTAACTACAGAATTATCTTCATTCTTAAAGCAAACATCAGATTATGAAGGCATAGAGTCACATTGTGAAGAGATAATTGAAGATTCTATTGACTTTGAACCCAATGAGTTTGTTTCATGTATAGAAAAGATGTTAAATGTATTAAGCACAGGCAATGATGTTAATACTGAAAGTGAAGACAGTGATCAAGATTACAATAACTTTGAATATAATGAAGATGACTGTGACAAAGAGCTAAGAGCTAAACTTGAAACAAACCAAACAGAAAATCCTCAAGAAAACAAAACTATAGTTTCAAATATTATTCAAAGTATTAAAGAAGAAAAGTCAATAGGGCCCACCAGTAACCTGCTAAGATCATTTGGTGTACATAAATCTGAAATACTAGATTCTGATGATGATGTTGATTAATAATAAGAATAATGTAAACCAGTAATGTATAGATTACCATGTTCTTGTACCAATTTGATACTTATTTTCAAAACCAATTTTTGAAGTTGCAAAAAAGTATGTAAAAACACATCGAAACAAAATAATACAAATATTTAAAAAAATACTTTGATTTATTTATCATAACAACTTTTTACAATTAAAATTATATACTATATACTATATATATAAAATTATATATATGTAAAATGTATATAAAACCTTCACCAATTCTCATAAATGTGTAACGATATGCAGAGCACTCGTTCTGCAATAAGTTAACTCTTGCCCCTACACCAAATGCAACTTAGATGGCACAGCGCGCGCCAAATATTTTCTACTTGTACTCAGACCAAAAGGGTCAAACTTTCGTACGAACCGATAATTTCTTGGAACTTGATTGGTCAAGGGGGGCAGGGCTTGATCCATGCATCACTATTCTCATAATGCGAATGGACTACAATCACCTTTAGTTAGTGTTACGTGATAGTTTTCCGACTATCACGTAACACTTCATTTTTTAGTTTTCTATATGCACATCTATATTTCTAGACTTCATTACTATATTCTTTTAAAGGTATAAGGTATCACTTTTGCTAATGAGTATAGTAGTATAGTGCTCGAACAGATGCAATCCGGCTACAGCCCATAAACAAATAACTTGATAAATAAATTGTGCTATATACATGTTTTTACCTAAAGTGCATAAGTAGACCCAGCCTTATTAAGTTATGTTTCTTTTATTTGCTTATATTTTTTTTTATAAATGAGCATATGTTCCTCCTGCTGCCACTATGGTTTCTCCTGTTATATAACTGGCATCATCAGATACTAAAAAGGCTACAGTACTTGCAATCTCTGAGGTTTTACCAAATCTTTTCATTGGCACTATGGATAAAGTTTTTTCTTTGATATCTTCTGAAGTTGTAATCTGAAAAAATAATAGTACATATTGTTATGTATACATTTACTATTGTAATAATATATGATATATAGTAAGGTTTTAACACACTTACCGCAGAAGCAAACTTGGTAGCAATTATTCCTGGGGCTACTCCATTTACTCTAATATTCTCGTGTGCTACTTCATTTGCTATTGCTTTAGTTAATCCCAAAAGAGTCGTTTTACTAATACTGTAGGGGCCTAAAGGCTTAAAAAAGATAATTCTTATTAGTATATTACCTTAATACAGTATACTTTTAAATTAACAAAATGATTATACTGAATTATACACATATACATGTATACATATTGCGTCGCCGAAAACTTCACCAACAGACACAAAGACAATTTGTAGATCACACAAATTAAAGCCCCATGTGGAGATCGAATCCACGACCCGTGAGTGCTTCGTGTCAATTAACCATGTCCCTAAAGGGCTTTCCTCTTTATTCACTATTGTGGCTTACCTCCATTGGTTGATAGCCGGCAATTGACGAGACAAAAACAATACTTCCTCCTCCTCTTTTAATTAATAGAGGATAAGCTTCTTTCGCAAGAAGCCATGAACACTTCACATTTATTTCGAATATTTTATCCCAAACGTTTTCTTCTGTCTAAAACAAATTTTAAAAGTGAAATTGAAAAATAGTTTTAACTATGGAAATAAAAAATGTAAAACCAATTTAACATGTTTTCAATTAAATTACATTAAAAAAATCAAGGCAAAAGTATGTTCTTTTTTGCTGCTATAATAAAGATTTGAACCTGCGATGTTTCACTCTTCCATAATATTCCATTTAATTAATTATTTTGCATGGTTTGGCAAACATAAGTTCTGATTTTGACACTATTTGGTTTTTTTTTATGAATTTCTTTTCTAGTGAGTCTTTGGAATCCATTATAATCAGTTTAAGTTTAGTAGGGTTAAGGACTAACTCCTTCTACCCCAATCTGATATCCTTGTTATATTTTTTTACAGATTTAGTGCAAATAAATAATTATTATATATGACAGCAGTATGTTTAATTAAGGAGTGTAAAGATGATAATTATAGTAATTTATAGAGCTAAGTTATATCAGCAGCTCAATTGAAAAACGTCACTGTCTATCCAATGCTTGACATAGACCTCTCAAATAGAATGCTACTAGGTTCAATGCTCAGCGTTATCAAGTAAGTTTAAACTACTTGCTTACCTATATTATTCTTAAAACAGATAAAGCTATATAAATTGCAGATACCTACCTCGAGAACAGGCGACACAGCCGGATTAACCGCTGCATTTGATACAAGTATATCTAATCCTCCAAATTTTGTATTAACCTGAAACAGATAAAATATTATATAATCAGTCTTAGTGTGATATTATTATTTCTTCTCTATATATTAGGAATATTTCTTCTCTAAAATCTTTATGAGGAATATATAACTTTTTTTCACCATTTATAGGAGAAATAAATAAAAAATAGTTATTTAAAAATAATAAACTATTATATTTAAATACATACAGATTTTTGTCATAGTAAAAGTTTAGTCACAACTCAGTTTTAATCAACTTTTTATGGCACAAGTGTCATATTCCATACCTTCCTAATAAAATACTAAGATTTATTACCAACACTAGCACAGTGCTGATTAAATTTTCCGTTCAGATGTAACATAAAATATTTTATACTTGGTAGGAAAATCCTTTTAATCAAAACTGTGGGAACAAAAGTTGATCTCAGAATTAGCCTTCAGAGAAAATAAGATTGGTAGGGGTTACTAAGGGTCTCAAAGTTTTAACTACATACCACTTCAAATAAAGTTTTCCTTTGTTCTGCATTCGACACGTGGCATACAACACCTTCAGCAGTGATTCCATCATTGCGCAAACTATCTACAGCCTTTTGAACATTGTTTTCTTTTCTGCTACTTACTACTACTGATGCTCCTTCTTTACCCAATCTCTGAGCAATAGCATAGCCAATACTGTGAACCAATAATGGGAAAGTTTTCCAGATAATACTCTTTTAAACTACTATTTTTTAAAAAGACAGTGAGGATGTATCATTATGAATAAATACTGTGTCATAAGTGACTTTACGAACATAGAAAAAAACTAACACAATGAATGCCTAGACTCAGAATAAAAATTTGTGGATCCAAAAGTGTTGTGCCAACTGGTATTTGAACATTGAGTATAGGAGCGAGTGTAGTGGCAACTACTTAAACCACATTTTGTTTACATATCAAAACCTTATGGTGTGCCACTCTGCACCTGGGATAGGAGGGATCTGGGAACTGCTGTAATTAAGATATCCAGATTGACTACTTAAACCACTACTCTCACATGCAGTTAATTCACATTCATCATTATCATCATCAGTCTATCTCAGTCCATTGCTGGACATAGGCCTCTCCAATTGCACGCGACTCGGTTCGATCCTCGGCTTATTGCATCAAAATAATTAAGTCTAAATTAGAATTGAAATTGATTTACATAAAATATTAAACAAGTTTATGAAGATTTTTTTTTATTTATTGCTGTTTACTGAAATACAAAAGTAAATACATAAATCTGTGACACCATGAAGATTGTCCCCTTATTTTTATGGATATCAAGATAATTCTTACCTAGTAAAAATGATTACATTTAATAAACTGTATTAGAATATTCATATTTAAATAATGGAAGTATCTGTATCCATAAACTTATTTCGATAAAGGAAAGATATAAGTCGATTGTTCTGAAGACATAATTGAACTTTGATCACTCAGTTATCTACTTAACTTTAATGCACCCTAATAAAAATAAATATATTTCTTACCCATCAGTAGACGCAGTGATTACAGCGACTTTACCTTTTAATCTACCATCGATATGAGCAGCTCGAGCCCCTAAATAATTTGGGTTTATAGATGCCATAGTGTTTACTTTCGGAATTACTCTGATAGCATTCAACATTGTAAAAAGTTTACCAAATTAATTACAATACCAATCTTGAACATCCGTCAACTTCCACCAACTGTCAGTGCCGGATCCGGAATCCCCCAGCTTGTTATGACAGTTACCTAGGCTTGCGCTTGCGCATTGTTACTAACTAAAAAAAAACAAAAATCGGACTGTTTCTAAGTACTGAACTAAAAAAAGCAAGTATTACTTACATATTCTCTAAAAGCATTTGAAATTAAAGAATACATTAAAATGTGACATTTAAATATAGCTGTCTTTTTCTCTTAGATGATGCTTCGTATTTTTCGTACTTCATCAGTACAATTTGTCAATGTATACAATTTTAGACCTCGGCAAACTTGGAGATTTCGGCGCAAATTAACATGTACTTATAAATCATATATTTATTGTTTTAAAATATCATTGTCCGTAGATGGTAATAAAATACTATTTGTCCCCGCCTGCAGCACCATATAGTATTTAGTTTGATTAATTTAAATATACTTTATTACATTTATATTGTATTGTTTAGTGTATTGTAATACTTGTTTTTCTCTTTTTAGTTCATTATTTTTAAGTAATTGTGCTTTTTGTTTTCATAATATTTTTTTCCATTGTTTTTAGTACAATGAACTGTCAATTTTTTCGAATATCAATTTGCAGGGTTCAAATCTCGTTGGTAGTGTGACCGATCTAAGAACTTTTTGGGTTTGAGTTTACTAATTGAGAATTTGTGTTAAATTATAAACGTGACATAAAACATATATTTTTGAAATGGTCTTTTCAAGATCTTTCATTTGATACCCAAATTGCTAAGATATGAAAAAAAATGCAAAGCGCTAAAGCTGCCATTTTATTTTTATTTTTTTCATTTTGATATACCCACCCAGTGTCAGTCTCACAATAAATACGAATATATAACGACACCTCTCAAGCTAAAGTCCATCGAGCCGTTTGGGCTGCAGATACTGCTAAACAAATATACATACTTAATTACACACTCTCGAAATACATAACCCCCTGTCTGGCACAGTCGGGTAAAAAGATTCTAAATTTGCGTGTTAACAATACTGACTTTGATTTAACTTCGTTACTTTACTACGAAAATACTTTCCACGATAGTTTCGAGATTGAAAGATAATCGAACCTAATTCGATAATAACATCAGATAATGCTTTGCATTACACAAAGAAGCAAATAAACTACAAGTGGATTATGTTCGGCTGATTAAACAAGTTTATGAATTCTAATAAGATTTGCCATTTAAAGTTGCATGCCTGGAAAACAATTTGTTCCTACAATCTATTCTAATCTGTTCAAGATTAAAAGTCTTTTTTACACTTGTGAACTAAAATAAAAGAGCTACCTTTGCTCCGAATCTTTTTTAAAAAATCTGAGACTATCTGTCAATTTTGTTATCAGGCGATAGAAGAAAATGTTTATAACCTAAAAATAAAAACAATGTAGGTATTAATTCATGCCATTTAGATATTTTAGGCTATCAGAATATGTAGCATTTTAAAGAATACTTGCATATAAGACCAAATTTCGTTGAAATGGCCATAACGTTTCGAAAATTATATTACAAGTATACAAAGTGTTTAATGATAACAGTTTTATTGACGTTTTTTGTACATATTTTTATTGCATTATTTTTTTTCCCATCCATGAATGATAATTTACTGACAAAAAGTAACTATGTACCTGGAAATGCTCGGTCAGTGGATGGGGAAGTTTCGGCTAGAAAAAATAATTTCGGATATAGTGATGATGAAGACCTACAGTCGACAAATAACAAAAATCTGAACAAACCTGCTACGCATTTAAGGCTCGAAGAACTGGATTTTAAGCCTTCTTGTGACATTAAAAGCAGGGAAGCTATATCAGCAATCCATCGCGCTAAGACACAGAATTGCAAACAGCAAATCGTAAATAAAACTTGTCTTATTCAAAGTGGTAAATTTTATGCTGATCAATTGCCCAATTTGTGCCTTCGTGGGGATGCCAAATATGGAAGATACATGGGGTGTTATACAGATGAGAAGAAAATGAGATTGTTATCAGGTTTCTATGGAAATTATGCTAACACAAATTCACCAACTACTTGTTTGGATATTTGTGTTCAAGCAGGTTTTATGTATGCTGGAGTTCAATATGCGTAAGTGAAGTATTCAATCAATCATTTTTTTTTTCAAAAGACAACTTCCGCTTTAGGAATATAAATTCCTGTGTCGCGGGGATCTTTACAAACATACATGAAACGGACACAAAGTACACCCAGACTTAGAACAACAATTTATGGATCACACAAAGTGCTGCCCCATGTAGGATTTGAACCCACAACACTCTGCGCAGTAGGAAGCGGTGTGGCGACCACAGAAACCACTAGCCCATTGCTGGGCTCGGGTCTCCTCTCAGGAGAGGGTTAAGTCAAGTAATATGTTGTATCAAACATTGCCATTGTTTTTTTTTGTTTTATTGTATTCATCCGGTTTTATTTAAATTTATAATAATCTTGATTGCTATTAAAAATATATACTATAGTTCTAGTGTTAATAATACAAAGTCACAACCCTCAACTGCTGATTCTAGGATTTTAATTAGATAAAATTTTAATTTGTAACTGTCCAAAATTAAATGTCATCAAATTCAGGCTTTATTAAAGCACTAGCTTATGCCAGCGGCTCTGCACTCGTATATGTCGGTTAACGCGGCAAATTGTAGCCTATGTGTTATTCTGATGTATCAGCTATATTACTGTAAAGTTTCATCCAAATCAGTAGAGTAATTTTTTGTGAAAGATTAGCAAACATCCATCCACACAAACTTTCACGTTTATAATATTAGCAGGACAAGTGTCCTAAACTGGACGGAACCTTTATTTCTCAGGTCTGAATGCTTTTGTGGTGAGACAAAACCCCAAATTACAGCAGCCACTACTGAAGACATGTGTGACATGAAATGCCCGGGAGATTCAACAAAAACTTGTGGAGGATATTTCACTATGAATGTTTATGAAACTGGATTAGCAAGTAATTATTATTGCTTTACTGACTTTTGCCCGCATTGCCTTATTGGCAGCCATAATCTTTTAGTTATTAGCTTCTGATCTCCTTAAGAGTAAAAGTATATCCACCATGAAAGTTTAACATATGCATGAGTTACTTTCGAATTTATAATATTAGCACAAATGAATTTATTGTAAACAATGCTAGTTACGAGTCATTGAAAATCTTTAAAAAATTGTGTAAAAAAACAAGACTTGTTATGTCTTCAATTTAAACAAATATTTTTACAAGAAAGCTGAAGAGTTTCTCTTAATCAATTTAAGTACTATTTTAATCCAACTATTGTCTTTCTGGCATTCTATCGAGTATTTTTTTTATAGACAATTCCCGCATAATGAATATACATTCTGTGTCCCAACTGTGTGCTTTACAAAAACTGGATTTATAGTTTGGAGTGAATTTATGATTAATGATTATATGTATGATTATAACGGAAACAAATTAATTAAAACTGAAAAATAGCACTATTTCATTATGATTTGATGACAACCTCCATTAGTATGCGTCATACATACAGTAATCATATATAAATATATAAATTATTAATTTATTATTTTAAATTAAACTATTCAAGTTCAATTTAAATTCAAAATCATTTATTGAATTAAGATAATAAGCGACATTTATGAAAGTTAAATTGAAGCTATTGATAAAAATCGTAGATTGACACAGCATGATACCAGATGTACTGTATTGTGAAGGTGAATTAGGTGAAAACACCAAAATTCACCGCCTGTCTGTGTCGATACATAACTTCCATTTCCAAAATGCAAAGGGCCTTATGAGAAGAATACTGGCAAAGGAACTCATGACCATTCTTTTTAAAAGTAACCTCTTCAATATGATATATCTTGTAATTTTTAAACTACAAAATACATCATATTGCAAAGTTATATTAATATTTAAGTTTCTATTGCAGCATGAATCAGATAACTGTCATAAGCCAATGTTTTTTCTAATTTCAGAATTTACACCTAGGCTGCCAGAAACCTCAAATAGGAAAAAAGAAGCCATACAAATAGTGTTTCTGTTAACTTTGAATGGACGAGCATTAAGACAAGTTCATAGATTAATAAATAGTTTATATAGGAGCAATCATTATTTTTATATACATATAGATAAGGTAAGTGCTAAAATTATGCCCACAATTTTTGAAAACCCAAATAAGTCGATGTCAATAACGTCGAAGCAGACTGGCCAGCTGGCTAGACTAGTATAATAGGCCAAAATCTCCTTCCTAAGAATATACCTATGTCCAGCATTGAAGAAGCAGACGTGGACGTCGCCTATTTCCATCTGACCTTTATTGCGAGTGGAAGGTCATCTCATCAGAACCGAAGGTGATCTAGATGCAGTTTGTGAGATTTGAACTAACATAAACCACACTGTAATATTCAATTCATACAGCATTGAGGAATTCGCCATTTTGTAATACTGTGGTCTGATACTTTTATGGGTTCAGAATACTACCCGATAAAGAATTCAACAGAACCGCTGCTAGACTTACGGCGACTTATATACAGATCATCACACCATGTTGTATAGGGACCATTATTCACCAACCAACACTCACAGAACACATTGCGCCACCGTCTCGGGCAGGCTTTTGCTAAGGTCAGCTGAGTTCAGGTCAAATCGTTATCTCTAGACCTTAACTTCGGTCGTAAGGTCGGATATTGTTTGCGCTCTCCCGCGTCTGATCCATTGACTGCGCCGCGAAGCCTACATTCTCGCCTCGAATAGATACAGTCTAGATGAGTTTTTTTTATATATGGCCCTGCGAAAATGATTCTACTCTGCCTGATGGAGAGCATAAGCAGAATCCAAGAGTCCTGGTCACCATACTCATTGCGAATACAGACAATGCAGTATGGTGACTAACACCATAGTGGCCTAGTGATGCTTCTGCATCATTGAGCCTCCGGTTTCGCACTGACCAACGAAACACGACAGCACGAACGCTATAATTTTACGTTGTTCTTCTATGCGAGGGCAATACCGCCCCGGTCGTACCGGCCCACTCCTGCTGAAATCAGGGTGGCGTTACAACCTTGTAAATTGTTGTTAAAATTGTTTCTATTATTTTATTTTTTATTAAAATTGATTATATTGTGACATCTATGTTGCTAGCATTTTTAAAATATTTAATATAATCGTTATATAATCCGTAATCCAAATGTATATATTTTTTTTCAGCGTCAAGATTATTTGCATAGAAAATTATCAGTCCTAGAGTCACAATTCCCTAATATTAAGTTGGCGAAACTCAGATATTCAACTATTTGGGGCGGTGCATCATTGCTCAAAATGTTACTTTCCTCTATGAAAGACTTTACGGCACTCGGCTGGAAATGGGACTTTGTTATAAATTTAAGTGAAAGTGATTTTCCTATCAAGTCATTAGAAGAATTAGAAAGTTTTCTATCTGTAAATAAAGGTCTTAACTTTGTTAAATCACATGGACGTGAAGTGCAAAGATTTATAAAGAAACAAGGCCTCGATAAAACATTCATCGAATGCGACACGCATATGTGGCGTGTCGGCGAGAGAAAGCTGCCGCGAGGAATAGTTATAGATGGTGGTAGTGATTGGATTGCATTATCGCCGGAATTCGTTTCGTATGTCATTGGAAAGAAAGACGAATTACTAGCTGGTTTAGATACTATATTCCAACATACACTTTTACCAGCCGAATCGTTCTTTCATACAGCATTGAGGAATTCGCCATTTTGTAATACATATGTAGACAACAATTTGCATGTAACCAATTGGAAAAGAAAATTGGGTTGTAAGTGTCAGTATAAGCACGTAGTTGATTGGTGTGGATGTTCACCTAACGACTTCAGAACTGAAGATTGGCCCAGGATACAAAACACACAAGATCGCCAGCTGTTTTTCGCAAGGAAGTTTGAACCCATTATAAATCAAGAAATTATCAACAGAGTAGAGCAATATATAGGATTTAAGGATCATCACTTGTTGAACAATTTAGAAGCGTACTGGCAAAGCTTATATAACATTGAAGATTTAACTGCAGACGATATAATGTTGACTCATGCAGCAAGTATTGTTCGACACAACGCAAGAATTCTATCTGACGAAGGTTGTCGAATAGTGCCTGATGAAGTTGTTGAAGTTAGTTCTTATAACTATGCAGACGTTTACAAAGGCAATCTAATACTACATAAGGCTATGTTGCACGACCAAGTTGAAGTACTGATAGAGACGTGGTATAAACCTAAAAAGTACGTAGAAGTAAATTTTGAAAACAAATACGCAGATAATATCAAAATATTCAAAGTAAGTTCTGATTACGATCAAAAAGAGATGACCTTTAGAAATCTGGCGAATATATTGGGTCCTTTATCGGAACCAATTTTACTATATCGATTTTCAACTCAACTAGATAAGAAAAATGAAAATTTGACACTCGTGTGGTTAGATCCAGCTGGTGTCATAGCCGATGTTAATGGAATTCACGTCGATGAAAATAATCTCACAAACTTTATCAAACCAACATTAAAAGTGCCACTGTTACCAGGAGTATGGAAAGTTGGTTTGTTTGAACAAAGTAATATAATAGTAACGACAAAGTTTTTAATATCGCCATTAGAATATTTTTCTGGCAATGAATTATCACACCGAGAAACTAATATAATTCACAGTGGATCACAAAATGCGTATAAAAATTATTCAAATTTAAAACTAAATAACTTTTTACCTGATTATGAAGAACGAATGCTTTTACATGAAATATCTCAGTCTAATATTCAAAGAATCGAACAAGATTTAAAAGAATGGATAGACGGACTGAGCTTTGACTTTTATAATGTCTTGGGCTCTTGTATTAAAACTAATAGCGGTATAAAAGATAAACTGACATGTGGAAGTTACAAATTTGAAAGTTGCATTTCTACTCAATGGAGCTCCCTGTCTCCAGATCCCAAAGGCTTTATAGGCAAATTAAATAAGACTGTTGGACGACTAGAACGAGTATGACGAATATTTATTATCTAATTATAAGGTTTAAATACGCACTATGTAGGAAAGTGTTAATTTTCTACTTTACTCTGTAATATTTAAATAAATAAAATAGAATTTGGAGACACTCTAAAATGTTTTAGAAATAAAAAGGTAATAGATATTGTAAACTTAAACAATTGGGCTGCTTGAATGAGTACCTATTTGGTTTATATTTACGATGAAGTTATCGTTTCTTTCATGTATTTGCGAATATATTCTACCTTTAATTAAAACATCCGCTAGCATTTAATAATACAGATTCAGAAACGATCACGCTTATCCTAAAACAAACGATCAGCACTCTCGTTATTATGCACTCAGTTTTGACAGCGTGTACTTATAAGTTAGTAATAGTAAGTGATGGTTCCAAACAAACATAATTCTCTTTTTTTGGAAATGTTTAATGGCCAACAAGTTGATGGTTGTGTTGATAGTATTTTCCTATATTTTTTATGGTAAAAGACAAGTAGGTATATCCTAAGTAAATACAATAATTTATATCCTGAAGTGATATGGGTATCTATTTATAAACTGTATACGTCGTCCCTTTTATATAGATGCTAGATGCACAGAGACAGGCACAAATGCTAGATGGAATTGAATTTCTTGTATATATGTATATGACATGTTCTATAAGTGTGAAGATAATTGACTAAAAAATTGACTAAATTCATTGTGACCTTATCCTTATCGTCGCCAAAGTTTGTAAGTAAGTAAGGAACCGATTGTAAAGTTGGTTAAAGAAGTCACGGTTTTGGCGAATTAAAATAAAACTACTTTAATCTTAAATTCCAATATGAACAAAGTCGATAATTTTCCGTGAAAAATTATATCAGACAGAAAGTTGCAGCTATGTTAAAATAAATCAATGAAATATAGTCAATCCGTCCTTCTCCTGTCTTTTTTTCTGCTTCAACAAAAGAGTCAAAAACAGCTTGTCTTGATTTCCAGCAGGATATATCAAGAATATAGACCCATTTTCGGTTGGATATCAACATGGTTTTTTCTATGTATAATTTTCACTTTTCTTAAAAGAATTTATACCGCAAGGTTCCCGCCTAAAAGGTTTTTTGTCGAAGTCACAAAAGTGTAATAGCAAATATTTAGAATCTACCTTAAAAAAGCATTATAAAACTGAAAATATTCTTATTAGGCACATAGATAATGTAATGGATGCTGTTACAAGCATTTGTCACCTACCAAACAACTTATTTAGTAGGTAGGTATTTCGTATTAATACTCAATTTCTTATTATATATAAAGGCGTGTCTCCACCGAAATTGTTGGCAATTTCAAAGTTTCCAACTGTTTGCAACTCTTCAGAAAATTGACAACTTTTGTTTCCATTGTCTACACCGATTCGTAAACGATTTGAAAAATATTTTAATTGTCAAAAAGCTGTTTCCAAGGTAAAATGTGTGTGTTTCAACGAAGATGACATTATGCAGACAGCCTCAGTATTTATTATTATATACAAAAAGAAATGGAAGCATAAGTGTTGAGGGCCAAGCCTGAAAGGAAGAAAAGTACATGGAGGGATTGAACTATTAAATGCTTTGAAGAGAGATGATTTGTTAGCAGATGGGGCATGTAAATGATCGTCAAAAAAAATTCATCGTATGACTGACATTGATTTTAAAAGATTGCCCTTTCTCGTTTCCTACTAAACGTTCAACAAGTCTCATGTTTTTTTTGTTTTCAACTAAGCGTCTCCACAGAGCCAATTAATATCTACAACAACCGATGTTCACCACCGGACACAGAAACACAGTTCCTAACATTTGTTTACAATTTTTGTTGTCAATACAAGGAAATTACAGAAACTTTTTCAACACGTTGACAACACAAAAGTTGGCAAATACTGTTTGGTGGAGATTCGGCTTAACTCACTCAACTTTGTACTAAGCAACAGTTAAACTTACCAGTATGTGTCCCATTATATGAACCAATTCTTTTACAAATCGTCATGAAAGTCTAGATACTAGATTAATTAAAAAAAAAACATCATTGGGCCACCGCTCTATTCTATTAATTTCATAAATTTGTATTCTTTCTTAACATTTCTTGGCTTATTATGTTTAATTATTTAATTTTAATAATTTTGCTACTGTTAAAGAGAAAGTAGTATGTATATTTATTTCAAAATTGATCACAGTAGGTAGGTATCACAGATCGTAGTACATATGCATGTGTCAGCGAACAAGCTCTATCATTCTCAAATCTGACTCACCATAAGGTACTATATTATTAATTTTACGTGGAGTAGAGATTAGTATTCAAATGAAGCTGGTACATCACTTTATTAGTGATAGGTGTCCATGCGACCGTATAGTTAATAGAAAAGCCATGAAGTACCAATGAAACAGCGCATTAATATTTAATTTATGATGATTTTAAGACTGTAAGGTACTTACACAAAAAATCAATCATTTTCATCGAATCGTGTTCTAACCACTATTTTTGCAGAGGTACATATCAAAGAAAGTATTCAATGCTGGCATCTTAGATTATTAATATGTCACATAAACATGATATAAGGTTGGTATGTAGGTAATATATAACATATATTATTTTGGTCATGAAAAATGATTGTTTGAAAGGAATCTGCAATAAAAAAATTGTAAGTCATTTATTTGTCTACTAATGAGATTGTATCATGATTTTGTTATTTATATATGTATTGTACATTTTTAGTGTAGCATAATATTGTTTAAGAATAACGACTGTTAAGTGTTATTGTGAATACTTATCACGTAAGCAATAAATACTGTATATTTATGGAATAAAGACTTTTATTTAAACGAATTATAATAATTTATGAATATAGACATTACATTACCGCTGCCTTATTCTGCTCATTTCCAGGAGTTATACGTTAGTATTCAATATTCAATCGTTTGTCTAAACATCGTTAAATCATACCTTACTATAAAGTTGATAAAACATTTGATAACAATTTTGTATCTAATTAAACTTTATTTTTAACTGACATCAGAGAGCGAAATAAATGAGGGAGGATTAAATATTTAGGCTGATTATTTCAAGACGGCAGGCAGGAGATGGATACGAGAAGCCGAGGATCGAACTAAGTAGCGTGCAATTAGAGAGGTCTATGTCCAGCAGTAGCCTGCGATAGGCTGATGATGATTAAGTATTTTAATCGTGTGCATGTTTGACTGACCTAGCGGTTGATATTGTTAAATTTAATCAGTATTTTCTAAACAATCACAGATTACGGGTTCGATTCCCAGGTGAGTCAATTTTTTTCCCTAATGTAAATAATAACGGTATAAGCGGCATTTTCATTCTCTTTGGAATTTATTCACCCAAGTGAAAATGAAAGGAGGAATGGGCGTTTTGTGTCAGAACAAAAGAATGTTTTCAGAAAATTTATCTTCCGAAGCCCTTTCATTTCTACACCTGATTTGATAGGTGTGGTTTAGAATTTAATT
Organism: Hyphantria cunea; assembly: GCA_003709505.1. Classification (NCBI taxonomy): domain Eukaryota; kingdom Metazoa; phylum Arthropoda; class Insecta; order Lepidoptera; family Erebidae; genus Hyphantria; species Hyphantria cunea. Next base: position 609,322 of record PKRV01000347.1, read on the forward strand.
ATTAAAATATACATAAGTATAATAAATATCATTATTTTTTAAACTCTTATTTATTGCTTTATTTAATGGATATTTTATTTTTATATTTTATAAAATGCCAAGAAAATGATTCAGTTTCAGAGATGTTGCTGTTTACACACACGTACATATATAACACATAATTACCCAACACACTATAATCTCTGAAATATTTATTGCTTCATTGTATAATTCTATCATGTAAGCAACATCTATCCTAAGGGGGGCCTGGTAATCTGTGTAGGGACACTTAGTACGGATACCAGTCTCCCAAAAAGGAGTTAAAAACACTAATTCTTATAAGTATTAACGTTTATGAACCTTTGTGGAAGAAAAATAAACATTGATTATTGTTATTATAATTTAGACACTAGCCCCTAATTCCTTCCTTACATATGGGTAGGTACCCATTTTGTTTTTTTTTTACTTTGTATAAGTCGTTTTTTTTATATATGTCTGAAATCTGTACGCATATAAATACTTAGTTTTTTTAACAGTACGGAAAATGTAAATATATATTACAGGAAAACTATTTCAAGCTACGCATTAATAACAAACAGGATATACGAAATATTTTTTATTTTTACACATTTATTTTATTTACATTTACACACATTAAATTACCTAAATATTACTGTAAACTAATACAAAATGCAAATAAATATTTTTCGTCATCTCATCTGAATTATTTGTTGTGTTGCTATTTTAACTAATCCATTGAAATCTTCATGTAAATGAGATCTCCAAAACTTACAACGACCCCATACTATTGCTGGATAGTTAGGAGATGAAATGCCTTGAAAAATCCTTGCGATACTTCTTCCAGAGAAGTTACAATCTTTATATGACAATATTAAAGCTCTTACATCTGATGTGACCCTTTCAACATCTAATGGCCTTTCTTCTAAAATAAATTCAGGCAAATGCTCTCTTTCAAAATATTGTTTTATTGTATTTTTTAAGTCAGTAGAAGTTTTTTCCTTACAATCTTTAGACAACAGTGTACTTTCTAACGAACAACTTCCTAAATTACGAAAAGCAAGATTACATTCTTCTAATTGAAATAGTTTTGCCTTTTCTTGTGAAATAACAGTACTATGCAAATCATCTAATATACTATCAAGTTCTGTTGCATTTAAATCTCCCCTTGCTCTTATTCGGAAGCCGAGGGTGTTGAATTCAACTTTTAAAAATGATCTCTGAGATACACCTGTTTCGGTGCGCCATTCTAAATTTTTCAGTTGATATTTAGTTATACCACTCTCCCATCCGATTGCAGCAGCTACTTCAATGACATTAAATTCCAGCACAGTTTTTGTCATAGTATCAGGATCCTTTTTATTTTCCAACAATATTGCCATAGCTAAAGCTCGACAAGATTTTGCAGCTTCGTGAATTTTTTGTGGTCCCCCATAAGATGAAATTTTACAAGTTACGTAGGCATTATTAAGTACTTTAACATATTGTCTAGGATGAAGTTCAACATAACACAGTAAAGTAGCAATATTTTCTGAAGGTAAATCTAGTTCCTCAACCGTTGCGTCAATGGGAATTCCAACTTCATGACCCTTACAACTGCTGTTCGATAAATCACTAGATTTGACGCATTCACATGGTACAAAAACCTTAGCAAGTAATTTTCGAATAGTTGGTCGATCAGTAGAATTTGCATATATGTGCTTCAGAAGTTCATTTTTATCGTTTTGATTATTGCTCAATAATAAGTGACAGAATGCAGGCTTTCCGTCACGCCCAGCTCGTCCAACTTCTTGTACATAGGATTCAAAACTGCTTGGCATGTTATAATGAATTATACATCTGATATCTGACTTATTGATACCCATTCCAAATGCAACAGTTGCAACAATTATTCTTAATGTGCCATCCATAAAATGCTTTTGTATCTTCTTTCGTTGTGCAGCTGACATGCCAGCATGATAAGTCTCTGCTATATATGACATTCTCTTTCTTTTGTTAGTTTTGCTCTCCATGTTTACTTTACCATTCTCTTGTAGGCAAGATCTTAGTACAGCTGCAACACGTTGACATTCATCTCTTCTGATACAATAGACTATAATAGAATTAAATGGTGCAATTTCTTCTGATAACAAATAGGATACAAGAGCTCTATCCTTATCTTTCTCCTTAGACACTGACAAAAAGAGATTGTCTGGAAGAGCAGGATTCCTAACAACTCCATTGACACCATCGGGTATATTAATATGACTAATCACACTTTTAATAGTTGTTTGACTAGCAGTAGCAGTAAGACCAAGTATACATTTTACATTCAACTTTTCCCTCAAAACGCGACAGATCATCAAATAACTTGGCCTAAAATTATGACTCCATTGTGACACACAATGAGCCTCATCAATGCAAGCAAATGCAATTGGAGGTAGTGATTTAAAAAGACTAGACAAACCATTGGATGAGTCCCCAGCAACCAAAGCTTCGGGTGATATGAGAAGAATATTTAACAAGCCTTCTTTTAAACACTCCATTATTTTACGACGCTGAGTCTGAGATTGATTATTGTGATAGCATCCTGCTTTTAAGAAATCAGGTACATTTAAAACTTGATCTTCCATCAGAGAAACTAATGGGGAGATAACTAAAGTTATACATTTATAATGCTGACTGTAAATGTAAGCCGGTAGTTGATAACAAAGTGATTTGCCACCTCCAGTTGATAATAATAGGAGTGTAGACATGCCACATAATATACGCTTTATAGAGTGTTCCTGACCTGGCCTAAATGTTTCATGTCCAAACATTTGAAGTGCCTTTTTTAAGTCGCTTGACATGTCATCACTATAATCTTTATAAATTGGTTGAATACTATCACCATCACTTTCATTCGATTCAGCTAACAATTTTAGGAAAGAGTCTGGAATTTGAGAAGAACTATAAATAGATTCCTGCAACTCTTCTGTTACAGACTGATTACTAGAAGGGTCAGCTGCAAGTTTTTGCATCTCTTCCAATGTTGGTATTTCATCTTCTCTATAACTATCAAGTGGTAGAAGTGTCTCACCTTTATGTGCCCTACAATATCTAGCCATATGTCCAGAATCTCCACATTTGAAACAGGATATTTTGCCAGATTCAGGGAATTCCATACCACCATGAAGACTATTTTTGGTTTTCCATTGTTGTTTCTTGTACTTTGAATAATTAATACTTTTTTTGCCACGCACAAAGACCTTTTTCTCAATGTTAATTTTAACAAAATTATCATTCAATGTACCATTTTTAATCTTATTTTCAAGACTCTTATTTTCTCCACCGTCATTATGTGCATCAACATTTTCAAGTGTTGTCACTTTTTTTAAAACATTAGTAATTTTAAAATGACGTGGATGAATATCTTTTTCTAATCCAAAAGGCAAATATTCTCTAACATCAGGTGGTTCTTGTTCATAATTTTTGTCACTAACTTTAGTTTTATTTTTTTTACTTGTACTTTTCTTTGGAATATGTTTTTCATTAATGTTTGAAGTTTTTAATGGCTGACAAATGTGTTCTGAAGAAATTACACTGCTTTCATTATTTGGTTCATGTCTATCATGGGCAGTAGACATGTCATGGCAAAGTTTTCTTTTCTTTAGAGCTGGTTTCAATTTATTGATTGCCATATCTTCATCTTCAGATGCACTGTTTTCAACAAAGTCTGAATGTTTATCTACTGTGTCAAGTTTAATGTTTCCTAATCCATATTTGAGAGGATCCCCAGAAGCTTGATAATTTCCAGGAGCTGATCCTGTGGCTCTATCAATCCATGCATCATCTAAATTCCTTGTAAAAATACTTGAAGAATAGTTTGTAAAATAGTTAGTTACAGATATGGACTCAACATTTAAATCAGTTGTCTGTTTATTAAGGTCATCTGAACATGTGGAAATTGTTTGGCTTACAATATCACTATTTTGAACATTACACACCTCATCTGAGGTTATTGTTTTATGGCTAGATCCATCCAAAGTAGTCAGGTTTGTGTTAACACTGTCACACATAAGAGCTGGGCTCACAACAATATCTTTGGTTACATTAAGAGATTTTTCTTCTAATATTGATTGAGACTTGGATGTTATTAACTTCCTGGGATTTCTTAAGGAAAACTTTTTGTTCTGAAATAGTTTTTTAGAAAGATTTTCTGTAAAAGGGGTTAAGGGTTTGACATTTTCTTGTGTGATTGTTTGAGACAACAAATTCTGTAATTCATGACCACTTGGTAGGTCTGGTGGAGAACTCAGGGAGTCAATTAATACTGTTTCCACTGGCTGCACGGGTTCTGGTGATAGATTACAATCATCATCAATATCACAGATAGACAGCGTGTCTTGCAAAGCACTACTTTTTAAATAAAAATATTTCTTATAGGCATATTTAATTTTTGGAGGCGCTTCTTTAATATCAAACTTTGACGGTGTCCGACTGTATTTTAATTTGAAATCCTTTTCCCATGTCTTAACAATGAATTTACACTTCACATATGCTTTATCTCTTTTTATACCCTCAATAACTTCCATCTTTTTATAAATAATTATTCTTGTGGTCCAGGGATTTTAAAGATGTATTTTCTGCTCCATAAGTTCTAATACGTTATTAAACAATAAACAAGAAATACAGGCATGGTTATTCCCGCTCTATATAACATCAAAGTCAATAAAACAACAATTAATGAATTAATGAATGAATATCAATTTTGATAGTGTTGCCAACAGTTAATGAACTTCTCACCAGATCATCTAAAATCAACTATGCAAAGACTTCATCTGGTTCTTCTTTAATTGTAACCTGTCTGTAGCTGAAGAGTTGCTGGAATTTCTATAGAGTTTTACTCAAACTACACAGTCTTTGTTAAAAATGTTAGCTAAATCGAATGAAAGTAACAATGGTAACGATGATGTTACATGACTTTGTTAAGGCAATTCAAGAGGTGTTTTTTTGTTTTTTCGAAAGACGGTTTCCATTTCATCTCATCAACATTTTTTATCATTAATTTCATAACGACAAAGACTAAAGATTTAAGGACTTTAAATACTTGACATTGCAAAAATAGCTGATTAGCTGGTTGCCATTTCATCGAAAGTAGAAGAAGAATGCACTGAAAATGTTTGGACATTAATGCTTCTACTGCACTGACCTCTATTATTAAGTACGCTGGACTGCGTATTTTGTAATCTAAGTGAAGCCACTTGATTTTCGCCACTTTGGCGCTGATAAGTGTTTGAACGTCCGTAGAACTAATATTAAGGGTGAGAGATAACTTGCGATAAAGAAGTAATGCATCACTTTGTTGTAGTAAGTACTTGGTGTAATTATCCTCCTTTATATGTATACTTACAAGGCATAAAAAGAATTTCACCCAGTTATTAAAATGTTTTAGAATTAATGAAATCAACTAAACTATATTGTTAGATTTAGTTAGTTCAGTTTCATTAAAATGCAACCTACTTATTCACTACTAGTTCACTGCGAACCACTAGTGAATAAGGGACGGCTTTCATAATGAATAAGAGGTGAATTTCGTATCTCAACAACTACTTGACCGATTTAACTCACATACGACCTTAACAAATTTATTTCCTTTGGAAATCTACTTGCAAAATTTCGTACAGATCGGATCAACGATACTCTAATTATCATCGAACAAATAAGCTCACATATACGATACATTCAAACTCCTATTATCCGCTCTTGATATGGTGATCTCGCTTTGCTCGATAAATAAAAAACCTAACTCAACTTTCCTGTTGATTGGGTAAATTTAAAGAGTCCGAAAAGAAAAATAAATAATAGAATGAATAAAAATACGTATATTTGACGTATCTGACGAGCCCAAATAATTTGACGTGACAAGAATTGAAGTATGCTTTCTTTTTAATGTTTTTCACCCATAACTGCTGAGTGTATCATAAATTAAGGTCCAAATTTTCCACCTCCTAGGCTCCAGCCTACTCAGCCTCGTGGTAAATCCACTACTGTGTATAACATCCACGCTCCTATTAGAATGGTCAAATTTAAACTTGCCCCGGCAATCTGGATGACTGAAGTTTTCTTTTTTTTTTTTTTTTTTATTTATATATATTTATGCTGCCAAAATGACTCTGCCCCACCTGATGGAAAGCATGAGCGGAGAAGGCAGAGGCGTTGGATTGGGGTATGAGCCTCCGGTAGCCTCACTCACTCGATGAAACACAGCGTAAGCGCTGTTTCACACCGGTTCTCTGTGAGGCCGTGGTATCACTCCGGTCGAGCCGGCCCATTCATGCCGAAGCGTGACCCTCCCACGGTGAAGTCCTGGTCCGAGTGGCTATGAGACGCAGATCAGGCCTTTTGTCGTTTAAGAAGAGATCAGTATGAAGGTAGGTGGACCCTTTATAAGACTGCAAACACCGACACATTTTTCGAAATACAGTCTTCTTCTACCAGTATGTGGAAATTTCTTGGTACATTAGGTGTTGACAAACAACAACATCCAAGTTCAAAAACTATTAGTTTGAATGATATCCATAGACATTTCTCATCCACAACTAAGCTGGATCTTCAACATGTGTTGGCTTCAATAGCGGGACACTTTCCCCCTATTGACTCGTCTGAATAAATAATTTATAAAAATATTGAATTTTCTCCAGTGCCCTCTGAGGACATCAAAAAGATCATCCTATCTATCCGATCTAATGCTGTGAGGCATGATGGCATTTACTGATGTATGACTGTAACCATCTTGGACCATATCTTCTTAGTAATCACCCCGATCATTAATTTTCTCCTTCAATTCTTCTCTTCCTATGCAAAATCCTTGAAGCGCGAGTGCCAGATGACGCGAATTTATTAGAAGCCCTCAGCCCACCGCCCGCTGGGCGAGTGGTTGCAACTTTCTAATTTATTTGGAATGGCATAACTTTTGCTGATTTGTAAAAACTTATTTATGTAAATAAGGATTTTTAGCTCTCAACACATGCGAAAATGAAGCGAAAAAGAGGAACGTCATAAGACGATCGACGAAAATAACGAAAAAATAGGCTCAATTAAACAGGCTCATGTTTCGCATTACATACTTTTTCTGCAATTTAAGTTTAGGTTTGTTAATAATAATAAATATAGTTCTGTTGACTAATTAGAAACATTGTTTTGTTGATTAATAATAAGTGTGGATTACTATATAAAACATTTTTTTTTTCATTTAAAGTATCTCAAAAAATATAATTTTCCGAGAGGCACCTTAAACACAAAAAGTTTGTGGAACACTGCCTTAGACCGATATAAGATATATACCTAATGGTAATGGTTAAATTTGATGATTAATATCATCAAGCGCCTTTAACGAATTGTGTTGTACACTGATTCGTTAAAGGCGCTTGATGATATTAATCATCAAGCGCCTTTAACGAATCAGTGTTGGACACAGGCCTCTCCCTAAACAAGAAGTTTTGATCTATTTTACCATGCTGACCATACGGATTGGGACAGGGTATATTTCAAGCTGGTGTGGGTGTCAGCTCTGACCGCCTAGAATAAGGCGCGCCTCTGGCGCCCTCAGAGGGTATTGGCGGTCAGAGCCATACGCGTATACCGCACGGCGTCGACCGAGGCGGCGTGCGCCTTGGCCGGTACACCCCCGTGGGATTTGGAGGCGGAAGTGCTCGCCGAAGTTTATCGATGGGTGGCTGAATTCCGATAGAAGAGGTACGCGAGTGGCGTGAAGCCGCCCGTCGAGACACTATGGTTCGGTGGTCATCGCGGCCACCGTGGAGGCGCTCCAGCCCTGCTCACTAAGGATGACGATCCTCGAGTGGGCAGGGCGGCAGCACGGGACCCTTTCCTTCCGACTGACGCAGGTGCTTTCCGGGCACGGTTGCTTCGGGAAGTACCTGCACTCGGTCGCCAGGAGGGAATTGAGTCCCGCCTCCCACCACTGCGACTGCAGTGAGGACTCAGCCCAGCACACGCTGGCGGTGTGCTCCGCTTGGGCGCCGCAGCGTCGGGCCCTCACTGCAGTCATCGGAGGAGATCTCTCGCTGCCGGCCGTCGTGCGCTCCATGGCCGGCAGCGAGAGCAGTTTTACCGCGGTTGCGACCTTCTGCGAGGAAGTCATCTCGCAGAAGGAGGCGGCGGAGAAGACCCGGGAGGACGATCTCCACTTGGACCCGATCCGCCGCCGGCAAACCGGGCGGCGGAGGCGCGCCTATCAGCGCCTCATGCCGCCCTGAGNGCAGAAGGAGGCGGCGGAGAAGACCCGGGAGGACGATCTCCACTTGGACCCGATCCGCCGCCGGCAAACCGGGCGGCGGAGGCGCGCCTATCAGCGCCTCATGCCGCCCTGAGTGTGGCCGCGGATGGTCGGGACGGGTTTTCCCCTCCATCCGCTCCACAGGCCAGCCGCGAGGGGGCGACGTTACGCGTGTGCCGTACGTCGCCTAAATTGAGAGTTTTACCATCAGACGACGGAGTCCGGTTCAGTGCGGGCAGGCGCTGGGAGGGGTCCGGATGGCGTAAGAAAGCGATTCCCCGATCCCTCTCGTCTCAGGCACAGAGTGGCACACCGTGTGGTTTTAGTCGGTTCGATTCCGACACACCGCCCCGCCGCAAACCCCGGTGGGGTGAAGGACCCCCCCACATGTAAAAAAGGGTTCATTTCAACTATTCCTTTTCTTTGGGGTGATTTTTAATGCGTAGTTTCTTTATTTGCCTCTATCTGCCGTGACCCACAGAATGAATAAGGGTAGTAGCACTCCGTACTACACTTAATCCGGCACCACACTGATAAGATCAAATATATCGGAACAGACAAAAGCCATAAAGAGCAATATATCGTGGTATGGACTTCTCACGCGAAAAGCACTTGCAATAGTTTCAATAATAATAGCCCCTGGAACGGGCCAGATATCGCATACCATTGAGATGCTGGAGAAAGCGGGCATGGGGGTGGCAGGTGAAGTCACCTGTCACCCTATTCTGTCCTCGGAACATAAAGGTACTACGCAAAATAGGGTCATCTACAAGTCATGGATGGCCCGGGGTAAGACAGGGTACCAGGCATTTTCTTTCTGAGGTACAGCTGATTCTCTGGCTACTGGTACCACGGACGGGGTACGGTTTTTAGTTGGTTCGAATCCGAAATAACCATCCCACAAGTGGGTGGTATCAGAAGCCAAGCCAGCCAACCTAACACTTACAGCAAAAAAAAACCGTGAACTGATTTTGATGATTCTTTTTTTAGTTTGAAAGCTGGTTCATTTCCTAAAGTCGGTTATTTTTTATTAAAATTTGTGCTTTTTTGGAAATTATTTCGCTTTATTGAACAACGTCTAACACAACATAAAATATAATTTATAAATACATTAACTAAAAATTAGAATAATCTTAACGTTAAATAATACAACAACATTGGATACATGCTAGAAATATATGCTTATTAAGAATCAAATTTATACATAGTTTTTGGCGATTTTTTTCAATAGACTGGCCAAATCTACCGTTGTTTATTCCTAGCTACTGGGTCCTGTTATATGTTTTAAGAATACACATACTTAAGACTGTAAGTTTTTAAGAAACGGTTAATATTGCATTATTATTTCCAGCAATAGTCTGTAGTTACATAAATTGAGTTTTACTTAACAATACTTCACTAAAACATAGGGATATTTATCGGTTGATATAAAACATTGCAGTAGGGAAAACAACGCGTTCGTTCTATGCGATTCATTTTCGTCACATATTAAGATCATAGAAATGGCTAATTTTTTACATTATTAAAACGAAAAGTATATATATAAAGGACACAATCTTTTTTCTGATAAAATTATACAGTTACATTACGTTTTATAAATAATAAACAAAATTAAATTTCAAAGAAAAGATTAAAGTTGTCAATACATTATTTTACTATTATCTAATGTAGGCCAGGTAAGTGACATTTTATTTTTGAACACCGATTGAAATCTTAGTGTCAGTGGCGAAGCAGGCCTTCCGAGTACTTTCATTAAGGTATTAGGGTTGTGTACCTAAATACGATCATAAAAAATATTAGTAATGTACTAGTTATATTGTTGAGGCTTAATGAATCCACAAGCCAGTTGTGAAAAGGTGAGATTTTTACGAAGAAAACAAATTATAGTCAAATGAGGTCTCTGTTTCACGGTTAGCAGTTTAACATGGCTAACCTCATCATAATCTAATGCTTTCCTAAAGAGTGGAACATTATAAGAATCCAATTTCAGAAGTTAATACTTGAATGTACTGCAATCACGCCTGTTTCATCTTTCGTTTCACAAACTAAAATAAAAAAACTCAATACTTATAAAGAATATTTGAGCTTGAACATGAAAAAAACAATAAATTAAATTTTACATAAATTATTTTATGTATAAGTAAACATAAATTATAATTTTAAAAGCAATTAATTCATAATAAATAATTTTATTTCACCAAGTAACTTAACATAAGGACTATTCGAACATCTGCCTTAAAATTAGGTAGTGATATTAATGCTGTGTTTCCACTTAAGCATAATGAAAAAGGACGGATCTTGTCTAAGTAGAGAAATCTTACAATATGTTATATGAGGCAAATGACAAATTATATTGATCGAAAACAGTTTTACTTGTGCACAATAAAAGCCTTGCAAAGCAACCTTGAATAGAGCTTTTATCTCATAGGACTTCGTTAATACTTTTGACACTTTTCACTGAACAACTATTACGATAGCAAATTCTGCATCTGCCAACAGTCTGCTGGAACCCACGTTAATTATAAGGGCGATAATCTATTTTTGGTTACGAAGAAAGATCATTCCAGAAAAAGCAAATCGTCGACGACGAAGCGTCTAAGCACTGTGAGTTCTCGTTGGTTTCTTGAGGCACAGAACAATGAACCTTACACGATATACATAGCGTTGAATATATTTTAGATTGGCTGTCGCGCGGTTGGTTCGAATACATTCGACGGCGCGTTCTTGAAACCGGCCAATGAACTCTCTCGAATGTACTGGTAAAAGCGTCTTGTAATATAAAAAGGCGTCTAGCGGGTCGCAGTTCAGTTCAGATTGAGCTACAGTGCGACAAATATCAGAGTTATATCGGCTATTAACCTAGCGGCCACGGCGACAATTAGGGATTATTTTTCTGAGTTATACTGTGCTTTTAAGATTGTTTTTAATAAAGTCTATTTTACTATTTTTACCTTAACACGTAAAAATATATAAAAATTAATCCCTATTTTCCTTGGTCATGCCATTATGCAAGAACGACTGGACCAATTCCCATGAAATCTGGTATTTAAATAGTTTGAGTCCCGGAAAAGGACTAGAATAGGATAGTTTTTATTCTAGGTAGAGGCAGCTGCCCCCCCCCCCCTGGGTTTGGTTACACCCTTACAAACTATCTTCTTTTATGGTTAAAGTTAAAAAAAGTACTTTTTGCCATTTGGAGTACAATATACAACTTGTAAAAATCGTGTGTCGCGCCCTTTCTACTAACACGCTAGCAGCGCAGCAAGCAAAAATGCCGCGCTCGGAACCTTGATCGGTGGCCGCTTCGGTCCACGCGCTCCATACTTCCATAACATGTGACTGACAATATTACTGAATCTAGTCGAGCCACTTTGAGTACCGTGAAGATCAGATCATCGAAGTTCAGCACCCAGACACCAGTCACCTAAATGTAAAAACGTGGCTAAGATGACAAATGACCAAAGGTGGAATAAATGGGCTCTGTACCCTCTACACTGAGCGTACAGATCTCATGAAAATCGAAAATCTGAGCTGATCTCAGAAAAATCGAAAACTGAATGGTTGATCAGTTTAAGCATCTTGACATTCTGCTTCAGTGTAAACACAGCCCTTTACTGTACACTTTAGAATCATTACACTTAAACTAAGCATTATGAATTAGCATTGGCGGGTATCTTAAAATGGTAGTAAGGTTTCATTTTAGCTACATAAAAAAGTGCTTAAGTACTGATGACTCACTCATCACTTTGCATGCCACTGAATCTGTTGTACCAATGTTTCAATTATGAACACATTGTTACACAGATAGTGACACAAAACTGTTGTACTGAGCGATATTACGCTTCAAGATGTCTGCACATAAACCAAGAACTCTCTCGAATCTGTGAATAATTAAAAAATAATCATTTAAAATGTTAAAATTTTTAGTGAAAAAAAAATCATTTAATTGCCATTATATAAAGTCATCTTTTGTAATACACACAATCTCCTTGCCTAGTCAAAGAAGAAGAACATAACATAACTTCATAAATGTATGCTTTTTAGCTATGTAGTGGACAAACAAATTGACAGTTAAAAAAATAATAGTTTGCCATTTTTGCTCAATAATTACGAAATATATGTGATATCAAATATGTATCTAACCTGGCTCGGTCCAATTTGACACACTTTAGAGGTCCGGCTGCGCGAACTGTAGCGGCTCGAGGTCTGTCCAACAACAAAGCTATTTCTCCAAAATAATCAGAGGGACCCAAACGTCCCACTTCGATTGCTGATCCTTCTCCCTGGCCGCTTCTCTGCTGAAGTACTACTGCGGTTCCTACATATAAATTTTTCTAACATTTTACCACAAAACGCCATCTAGTCTCAAACTAAGTAGAGCTTGTACGGTGGCTACTAGACAACTGATATTAATACATACATATATACTTTTAAAATAAATACATATTATACATAGAAAACACCCAAACCCCGAAACAAAAATTTGCAGATCATACAAACATTTGGTCCGACTTAGGAATAGAACCTCATGCATAGCAGTTGCATACGTTACCACTGCGCCACCAAGGCATTTAATTAATGAATCAATTAAATAATGAATGAACAGTAAGTTAATAAATAAATAGGTTTTGCCCGAAATTTGATTGATGAATATACACTATTCATCTAAAGACACTCTGTATTATTAATTCTTAACCACATGATAAAGAGAGGTATCGGAAGAGCCGACTAAGGGAGCATTTCAAAGAAAGAAAATTTGACAAAAACTTGTCTAGCCGGCATGGTATATTCGGTCAAAATCTCCCTTCACAAGAGAGGTCATGTGCAGTAGGGAACTACTAAAGGTTCATAATATTTTTTTCCTTTAAAAGACAACTCCCGCATTAGGAATATACATTCCTGTGTCGCGGGGATCTTTACAAACATACATGAAACGGACACAAAGTACACCCAGACTTAGAACAACAATTTATGGATCACACAAAGTGTTGTCCCATGTAGGATTTGAACCCACAACACTTGGCGCAGTAGGAAGCGATGTGGCGACCACTGAAACCACTAGGCCAACCGTGTAGTCAATTATAATGATGGTTTGATTGATTGACGTGCAAAGAGACGGGACTAGAGATATCGTTGATCTTATGTAGTAGTAATTACCTTCTACAATTATGTAAAAATCATTCCCAGGTTCACCTTGACGTACTATTGTCTCGCCGTCGGTAAATGACACAGGTTCTAAGGCGTCCGCAACTGTTAGCCGCTCCCATTTTTCTAAGCTTTCTGAAATAGTATTGAAAATGGACTAATAAACATACATGGTACCAAATACAACATAAAAGTTTAAAAAATTGTAATTTAAGAAATAATTTTTGATATAAATTATATAGGCTATTTCACTTGGGCCACGATTTATTGATTCGCCTCATAGACATGGACAGTAATGGACACCTCCTTCATTGTGCTGAAATGGACATGTATACCTACTGTTTATAATATAAATAAAGTGGTCTAAAGATGAGTAGATGTCTTTATTGAAAGATCCACTCAAAGAACTGTTTATAGCTAAAGGTGATTGCAGATTAAAAAGAAAAAAAATTATTGGTAATGCCCTTATTACCTAATATTGATACACGTGACAAAAATTCGTCGTACATGCGTCGCTTTCTTATTGTAGAGCCCATTAGGATACGGCGGTATGAGTCACGGTCTAGACCCCACAGCTTAAGGGGAGTTCGTGCGCGAACAGTGGCAGCTCTTGGTGTTCCGTATATAAGAGCAAGTTCTCCAAAACTGCCGCCTTCTCCAATAGTTGTAACATGTTCTCCATTTACTAAAACCTGTAACATGATTCATTATAGGGCTCCCACACATGACTGCGATGCGATGCAATAATACGTTGCATCGCGGGAACTTGCGATGCGAATTGCGTGCAGGCAAAGCGTTGGTTCTGGTGACTATACTTTAGATGGTTATTAGCCGTAATGGACGTTTGTTTTTATGAATAGTGGCATGGATCGCTAAAAGATTGTTTCACTGCTGTTATTGAGAGATTTCGAAGAAAAAGAAGATTTTAGAGTTCATCCATTTATTACGATTATGAACTCCGATGGGAACTATTTTACTGGAAAATACTATGCTTTAAACTAGAAAAATCCACGTCATATTCCACAATTCTCCACACAATGACGGCAGCGCCGACGTCTTCTCCTTACGCTGTTTCAGACCGGACTAATATGGCATCAACAAGTGTGATGTAATATCGCAGGAAATCGAGATGCGAATCAAATCGGAAGTTCTTGCGGAGCATTCGTGCGAGCTCGCAGTTATTTGCGGTGCGTTGCAAATTCGCAGATTTATGCGGGAGCCCATAAAACAATTTTAGTTTGAACATTACAGACACAACAGTATGGTTTGGATGAAAGAAGAATAGATACTTTGAAGTGATATTGTTCCGAAAAGCTTTCTTTGTCGACTCTTACGACATCCATAGGGTGAATAGAGGTGGTAACTCTCGGTATCCTTTATTTTTCACTATACTATATTACTTATTATATACTATTACAACTGGACTTTACTAAAGTGGCAGGAATTAAGATGACAATAAACCAGTGTTGCCAAATCTAAGGTTTATATGCTTGATCAAATTTATATTTATTTTTATTTTTTTATATTTAAGCTGCCAAAATGACTCTGCCCTGCCTGATGGAAAGCATGAGCAGAATCCAAGAGTGGTGGTCACCATCCTCAATGCGAAAAAGAACAATGTAGCATGGTGACCCACACTATGGCGGCCTGGTGGGAAAGGGGATGGTGAGGGGAATAGGAGGCCTTGGATTGGGGTATGGGCCTCCGGTATCCTCACTCACTCGATGAAACACAGCGTAAGCGCTGTTTCACACCGGTTTTCTGTGAGGCCGTGGTATCACTCCGGTCGAGCCAGTATGAATAATCGACAACAAGATCAGCCGTTTGTTCATCACAAAGGTAGATAATGTAACTTACTTCAACTTCTCCAGAATCTATAATGTAGAAGTTGTCTCCTTCATCTCCTTGTCTAATGACTGTTTCACCATGCAGGCATTGTACTGGAAACATGGCATCGAACATATCTGCACGCTCCGACTCATCTAAATGTGTGAAGAGTACATTTGACGCTATGGCCCTCGACAGAGCACCCATAGTTTTGTAATCTTTTGGCACAACCTGCAAAAAATAATGCTTATATAAAAGTACTGTAATGAGTAAGGTCATGTATAGAATAACATAATCTTTACTATGTTAACGAACCAATGTGCACCATATGCATTCCATAATTAATCTGGCATAACAATGTTGACATCTGACCTTAATTCTTAAGTTACAAATACACCTAGTGGCTCCCTATCCCACTTTATCAATGAGACTCTTCATACCTGATTTTTGAGTATTACAATTGATTTACCTTTTTAACATAACTAGTAGCATCTTCTTCAGTGACAGGTTCAGCACTTATACCACCACGTCTTCGTGGTGGCTGTCCACCTGGCACTGGAAGTGGTGACAGTTCTCCATCACCTTCACCTTCTGAAGCAGCTGCTGCAGCAGCGGCCGCTTTGACTTGTTCCTAAAGGAATGACAATAGCATATGTATTTTAAAAATATGACTGATTTACCAGCATGGCGGTGTGTTGTAAACTTAGAAGTTTTGAGTTGAATTTATTTTAAAAAAAATTGTATCAATTTGTAAAAGTTGGAATTAATATTACACAGGTCCTCTGCAAATCTGTATTAATTTTGGAATATTGATCAGCAGACCAAACTTCAATCAACCAGTCACAATCCAAAGGGGCCCTTTTGATTAACTTCCACATATGGTCATCCTGAGCAACCTGTTGATGAACAGTGGTAAATAAGGTGTCAAGAACTTTCGGTTTGCTTTCAATAAAAAAAAAAGATTTGATTTGAACATCCTCTGCCCCATCCAGGTGATTTATCTAAATATATGTTTTATTTTCAAACTATAATGGAGTATTATTTATTTTCCAGATATTCACTGTACCCTAATATCAACTATCAATTCTTGTTATGCCCTTGGCAGGAGCACTGCGGCAAGGAACAACAAAGTGTCAATATAAGGTGACATCTCTTTAATAAAATATGATCCAATAATATTCTTAAGCTTGGGTAACAACTACTTTTTACTGGTAGTTGTAAAATTATGCATGATTTTTATAATAATAATTGATTTTGCTACTTTTAAATTTTACTGCTACTGTTAAATGTTTCATCAAACATCACAAACTTGCCAAATATTAGTATCTTCAATTTGTGATAAACTTGTTAGCATACATTAACAAATTTAATGATATCATCATTACAACTGGCAAGGCCAATCTGAACAAAGGTAGTTTGCAAATTGAAATGTAGGCAAGAAATCTTCCCTGATCAACTCTAGTAATAACTTAATGGGTTATTCTAATTTAATGTACGTTATAAAAATAAATGTAATGAATAGATATTAGTTATAGTAAAGTAAGGCATTGAAATATTGACAATGGTATGCACAGCATACCAGTTTCCTTCTGGGTGTATTGTCAATTTTTCGTAAATTTAAATTATTATTAGGAATGTATTTCTAATATTTAATTTCTTAAACACCAACACAGGATTAATTATGCTTATGTTTTGATGGATGTTTTTCTGAACTATACTTAATTCTTATGAAGTATGCTGGTGAATCAATTTTTAGTTTAAACATATCAATGGAAGCTTTCCTTAAAACATTGATAATAATTTCTTCAAGCTTTCATTGGGTAGTTGCAATGAAAGTAGTAACATTGAAAATTCGCTATCGTAAAATTAAGACACTTACTCGTTCTAACTTCTGAAAATACTGTCTAAGAAAAGATACTGGATTTTCGGGTTTGTTTACACACAATTGCACGATACAGTCCTTTAATAATAATGATATATTATGACTTTGAATGTAGTTTTCACATTCATGTAAACATTGCTCTTCTTCCATTTTCTTGTATGTACAAACTGAAAACAATTAACAAAAATAGTTCATAGAAATAAATACATGTAATTAAGAGCACTGAACAAGTCAGTATTTATAAAAGTACTCTTTGTCACATCAAATAGATACCCATAAAGATATCCCTGGTGCAGAAAAGTGACACAGGCTGTCTCAGCCACACTATCAGAACCAACCACAAAGTATTAGTCAGATAAACAGAACAGTGTGTCATTCCTCATTGGTAGGTATCACAGCAGTAGTTACAGACTATGTAAAATTATTTTAAATTTCAATTGATTGAAGTGGCACCGTATTCACCCAGTTTAGATCACGATATTTATTTTTTTACAAAAATTGATATAAAATAGTCAGGCTCCTGCAAATTGGATATTTGGATTGGGAACATTTGGATTCAGCATACTTGTAGACTGTAGTTTCGGTCTAATTTAGTCTATGGTGTTGAGAGGGATTTTCAACATTATATAAATGAAGAATCGATCAAGCGACTGGCAACACTAAAGAGTACATTTTGTTCATGTTTACTGGCATCTGGCATCGCATCGCATGGCAATAATCATATTTGTGAAGTGAACATCGGTTGAAGATGGAGGCTGCTGAGTCTGAAGCCGGTGCAAGAAATCATCTAAATAATGTTTTGTCAGAGGAAGAATTGGCTAATATCCCTAATCCAGTCGTAGAGAAAATCAACACTTATATTGATAAGACATTTGAAGAGTATTTGACAGCCAAAGCTTTACATGAAGCTAACAGAACCCAGATAGGTAAGAAACCGGTGTTTTCTGACGCTTTCACTCATTATTGGCTTTTCGATTTACACGAAGCAAATATTTTTACACATTTCACATTTTTATTATTCTATGCGTACAAGGCTTTGTCCCATGGTATTAAAAACTATTGTCTGTAAATTAATATGGTAATTTTTGTAATTCAGTATCCTCATTGTTTATAGTTTTAGAACTAGCGGGTGCCTACATAACCTGTAAAAAAGTTATTTCGATTTTTTTTATTAAACGTAGGCGATATGTAATATCATCTGAATATAATAAGCTATATGAACATTTACGAAATATGTAGGTACTCGAGACATTGTCTCACCACTGTAGTAATTCCATATCCCTAATTAGGTCTGTCATAATTTTGTGGTTGATAACAAAATAAAGAAAGGTAAATTCCAACATTAAGTTAAGAACTTAGTGTAAGAATGACCTAAAGAAAAGTAAATTAATCTTATAAAAGTCAAGATAGGAATTAAAAATGAAAATAACTTTACTGTGTTTTTGTAATCTACCAGTGTGTTATTAATTAGTATTAACACAAGAATGAAAATGAACAATTAATTTGTGAATTTAAGTGCCTTTGTTGTAGTGATCTTATTTCTGCATAACTTGTGACATATTTTTTAGCCTTACTTATTTTGCAACAATGCCTTAAGTGCCACAAACTTCCAAAGCACAATAATCGGCCTAGAACCGCCTGTTTAGATTCAGACTTAATTTTTCGCACAGCAGATTAACAAACAACCTATATTGTGTATCTATTTTATTATTGCTCAATTTTGAAATGACCACTAATGAGGTTGGTGAGCTAGACTGCACTGTCTACTATGAGGAATCTGATGTAATTGATATGTGCAATAGCTGCGCTTATTGATGTTAAATGGATTTTTGTTGCTCCTTCAATATCAATGAAAATTTTACATTGCTTTTGATAAATTCCATTCAGTAAATTCTGTAGATTTGTCCATCCAAAAATCATGTTATTTATGGTTCATAGGGTTTGGCAAGTGCAGACTCCTGATTTCTTTAGCTATTAGTCTCTAGCACCCTTAGTAGGAAGGATGTAAGACAGATAAGTCTGCATGGGTTGGGTCGTATGGGTCTTTTTCTGGTTTAGAAAAGATTTATTCAATTTGGGAATACAAACAGTAGTATGTGAAATGTAATTAAAGTAATAATTAAAAACTAAAACAAGATATGTTTTTCCACAGTTTACTTATGGATCTATAATCCTTGTTTTCATCACAAAGTTTAAGTACAATTGCCAAGTAATGAATAAAATACAAAAATATTAACTGTTTCTTTAATGATTGTTTTATGGGGTGGTAGTAATTTGAGACTTTGCCATATATATACAGAAACTTTTAATAGTGTAAGAAACTTCTTTCCATTTTATGAGAATATACTGGAGTGACAAGTAGCCTCTGTAAAAAGTCTGGATATGATCTAATAGTGTCTCTTCAGACTACTGGAGTAAACTATTTATTGCCTATCTTCATCATCATCAGCCTATCGCAGTCCAGTACTGGACATAGGCCTCTCCAATTGCGGGCCACTTAGTTCGATCCTCAGCTTCTCGCATCCAGCTCTTACCAGCCATCTTGCACAAATCATCACTTCACCTGGCCTATAGACATCCTGCGCTATGTTTGCCGAGATGCAGTCTCCACCTAAGAATTCATTTACCCCAAAGGTTATTGGTTCTAGGGTTCTATCTTATTTAGTTTTAAACAAGTTTAGTGAATCGTGGCCCAATTTGTGTCACCTGATGGGTTTTCACTTGTCTTCCTGTATGTTTATTATGTTCGTTACTAGCTTTTCTTGTGGCTCTGTCAGTTTGTATGTTAATTATCACGGTAAGGGGGCCTATGTCCTTCCTCAAGGAGTAAAGGTATCTCTATGGCAAATTTATTAAAATCAGTGAAATGGTTTAGCGTAATAACAGCAAAAGTGTTATAACAGTTACTTTCGAATAAAAATCTTAGTATGGATACAGTATCTTGGAAAGTAGGAAGCCGTCGAAGTTCTAAAGTCGCTCAATCTAAGTTAGTTTGAGTACCATTTCTTTTCCAAGAAGCTTATTTGTTTTCTCTTTTGCCACACAAAACATAGCAAAATTTTAAGTTCGATTAAAATATTGAGCTTGTATTTGTTTTGCAGATTCACATATAAACATATACTAATTAATGAAAAGTTTTGATTTCATTCTTGATCAATAAGAGTAACGGCCCAATCACGAGGCCAAGAGCGGAAATGGCCTGAAAAAAAAACTAACAATAAAATTCTATAGGTTGTGCAATACCAAAATCCATGTTGCATGTAGGCATCTTCAGGTTTATGAATTATTAAAGTGCATAGTGCCTTGTTGGTTAGTGTTCCAGAACCTCTGTTAAATTATTTGGTTGCAGTCTCTGAAAATCTTTAATTGGTTTTATGTTGATATCAAATTGATAATTTCGTTTTCCATAGCTGTTGGTGTGTCTTACTGAATTTATGGTTGTAGCAGTAGCCTCAACTAATTCTGAATTGTTAATCATTGCAATAATAATTAATAACAGATTCAAGAAAAAAGTAAAAAAATACAATATGACTACATATAATGTGCCAAACTGGCCATGTGCATGTCAGGCCACACACTGAATAAGGTGCCATAACTACCAATTTGTTACGTTTTTTTAAATATTTTACATGTTTACTTCTAATTTCATTACTTTTGTATGAAGTTTTCTAACAAAACAATTTTTCGTTAGTTTAGTTATGTAATCAGTTATAGTTTTCCTTCTAAATTCATTACAAGGACTACCATCAGAATATTTTTTAGATTTTTCTCGCCAGCCGTTTAAATTAACAAAATGCGCTTTAAAGTTGAATATTGCTCAAACAGATACTTTAATACGTGACGTGACGGTGACGTCTCAACGCAGACGCGACGTCACCATTTGTCAACCAGTGTCAATTATAGCTCTTAAAAACAGTAAAGTGGTCGTCGACTATATCCAAACAAAGTGACATTTATACATAACTGACGTAACTCGCTCTGTTTGGTGTTTACTCAACATGGCGGACTGCTGTATTTTGTAGTTTTATTTTTGTTAATTATCTATTAATCTCGCTCTTAGTGTGAAAATAAATACGATTTTTATACTCTATATTAAAATGTTTCTTTCATCTCCACAAATTACATCATGTTTACAGCATTGTCGACAGAATTTTTAAAAGAAATTCGTAATATGTATATATAGAGTCCAAACTAAGCTGAGGCCTGTGCTATAGATCTCCAGGCCCCCCATAACATTGAATAGATTGTCACCATGTGAGAATCGTACATGAGTGTTGTAAATGAGTAAACAAAAGCATTTTTTTCATTATATGTACTTGATAACCAATTTTAATCAAATGCCAACATGATCCATATGCCATTATGTATGGTCCTTTGCTATTTTTCCAGGTTTATGCCATCAGTGTAGGTCTTATATGATATATAGTTGATAAACTTGGTCAACTAAATTTCAGCATTAAGTACAAACCTGCGAGATTGACGATTCCACCAGTTCGTATTAGCCGCTGCCTTAATCCCCGTAAAAATTATATTAAGGGAAGCAATAATTTAAACTTTAGTACAACCTAATTGCTAGTAGTCCAGGCTCAGATTTAACTTATATTATTAGAAAGAAATGTTTAAATCTTAGTAAAACTTATTTGTTAACAGTTAAGGCTTAGATTTGACTACATGGGTAGTCGGAAAAGTTTCTGAGCTAATGAAGATACAAGTCATTTTATATTTCACACTCACATCAGTGATGCATAATGCAAATGAAAAATATGCAGAACCACATTTGCTAGACTTTATTAACCAGTATTATCTTAATTTGAGGTCGACTTTTCATATTACCCAGTGTTATTTTCATTTAAAAGATGAAAATAAAACAAAAAACTGTTTTCTGCATCCACAAAATGCTATGGACTCTAACTTTTCCTTTCTAAGTTTTTCTTCTTAATAAAAAAGTATCTCTAGCATCATCCATTAGTACTCAAATAGTACTTTAATTTTTTAAATTAAAAATGAAAGTAATTTTTTAAATGTTTTGTAGGTGATAAAGCAACAACATTAGAAGCTCAAGTTCTTGAAGTAACTGCTAAATATGAAGATGCACAAAAAAAACTTTCTACATCTGATTTGACCATCACTGAATTGAATCAACAAGTACAAGCATTGAATACAGAATTAGAAAAAGCACGAGAGAAAATAAGTCGTTTGGAAAATGAAATCATTTCTATTAAAAGTTCAAGAGATGCTGCTGTTGATGAAAGAAATGACCTAACTAGAATATTGCAAAGGCGTGATGCTGAATTTGAAAGATTAAGTGCAAATGAAGTTTCACTAACACAACAATTACGTTCAGCAATTGATAGTAAATGTGAAGCTTTAGCATTTAATGACGAAATACAAAGTAAAGAACTATCTTTACAATATCGTGAAAAGCGTATTGAACAGGAAAGGTCACTACTTAATTCACAGATTGCTGGTCTCACAGACGAAGTTAATCGACTTACTTCTGAATTACAAACTGTTCGGTTAAATAATACTAGTCGATTAATAAACTTGGAAACTCAATTAGCTGAAAAAACTGAAGAATTAAATGCTGCCAATGAAACCATTACCCAACTGAATGAGGTTAAAAAGAACTTAAATAATCGCGCTGAAAATCTTACACAGCGCCTAATAGAACAAAGAGATATTGAAAATAAAATGACTGAAAATTATAAAAAAGAATTGGAAGCCAAAACTAAATTGGCGGACTTATTTAAGACTATGCATGACGATGCTGAATCTAAGACCTTTGAATTGACGGAGGGTATTACGGAACTGCAAAAGTTATTGAATGAAGCCACTGAGAAATATGGAGATTTGGAGACAAAATACAAACAGGCTGAGTTAGATTATGAAGAATCCATGGAAAAGAAAAATGAAGTTATAGCTTCTTTAAAGAATGAATTAGAACAGGCCAATGACTTAATAAAAGCTACTAGTGCTCGAAATCTCGATTCGGCTTTAAGTGAATTAGCTCCATCAGCTGCAACAGCTAGTAAACTTATTAAATCAGGCATGTCTCTAACACAAATATATTCCCAACTTGTTAAAGCTACCGATGAACTAGCTCAAGAAAAAGAAGAAAATAGACGTCTCAATATCACTATTAACACAATTGTTCAAGAATTAGAAGAAAAAGCACCATTGTTACAGAAACAAAAAGCTGAATTTGATGAAGCGTTAGAGAGCAATGCAGCTTTATCTCAACAAATAGAATCCCTTGTTATTGAATGTAATAGACTTCGAGATGACTACAATGAGTCATCAAAAATTTCTAATCACTATAGTCGTGAAAATACCAAATTAAAAGGTGAATTAGCTGATTTAGGCAGGCAGGTTTGTTTCTTATTAAAAGAAATTGAGCACATTCGTGGAGGTAATTTACCTAATGGTGATCATGATTCATCACAGACAGCTTCTAACACTACAAATTCTTCAGATTTGAGTTCATCACGAATTATTTCTAAAACATTGGTAACATTCGGTGATATACAAGAATTGCAATCCAATAATCAAAAATTGTTGAGAATGATTCGCGACATGACTGAAAAGCAAGAAGAATTTGAACGACACAAAGAAGAATTTGAGACTGGAGAATTACAATCGAAAATTGAATCATTAAAAAATAGAGTGGTTGAATTAACTGAAGCTCAAGATCGCCAAACTAAAATGGTGAATGGTTTGATTAGACAAAGAGACATGTTTAAGAAACTCTATCATGATAACATGAAAGGTAAAAGACATGAATTATCTGCATATGAAATTGCAGAGCTGGAAAAAAGTGGAATGTATTCAATGGATGTACAGTCCCCAGAACCTTTGAGTAAGCCTCCTACACCAGAAACATCTTCATTTGAAATACGATACAAAGAAACTGAAAAACACCTGGAACTGCTAAAGGAAGAATATAAAACTTATAAGGAAGAGAAAGTAACAAATGAGAGAATGTTGTTTGAACAAATTGATAACATGAGACAAGAGATCGCTAGACTTACAGCTGCAAATAGCAAGTGTTCTTCTACTTCGGAATACAACAATGAAAGACTGAAAATTTTACAAACAAATGTAACAACCTATAAAAAACAGATTACTTCCTTAGAAGAAAAGAATAAAGCATATAACGCAACCATTGCTAAACATGAAGTATCTCTACAACATTTAAGAGATGAAGCTTTAAATGCTCAAAGTAAATTGGCTGCGGCTGAAATACAATTAGAAAATTTGAAGTTGGAATTAAAACTTCTTAAAGACGCGGAGACTCGACTTCAAACTGAAAAAGAAATGCTTAACAGAGAAAGACAAGGCCAATCACTTTTATTAAAGAATTTGGAATTAATCAAGGCTAGTTTAGAACGCGTTGAAGCCGAAAATCGAGTTAAATTGGAGTCAAGGCTAGATGAAGCCACTAGAGAATGTTCAGCGCTAAGAAGGAGACTGCAAGAAGAACAAGATAGGTTTAGGGAGTTAGCAGCTCACTTAGAACGACAAACAAACACTGCAAAAGAGCGTATGGCAGAAGAAAAAGCAGCTGCAGATATATTGAGAAAAGACATTGCTGAAATTAGGCAAAGTCTTACTGAAAAAGACAAAGCTCATGAAGAACTGGCCAAAAAGCTTAAAGTGGCCCTTTCTCCTAATACCGATGAATCGTTTGATACTGTGAAAAAAATTAGAGATTTAGAGAATAAACTATCTGACAAAGTAAATGAAGTTAAATCACTACAAGAACAACTTGATGTAGCTAAAGAACACATAAAACAGTATTGTGACATATCAGAAAATGCTGAAAAAGAATTAAAATCTCTTAGCAGCGAGTATGAAACCTATAAAACAGAAACTGATGCTAAACTGACTGCTTACACTAGCAAGTTGCAAACTTTGGAAGATAAATGTTCTGAACTAGAAGCTGAATTATCTCTACATGCAAATGGAGAACATTCTAATAGCAACACGCTATTGAAAAATGAATTGTCGAATGTAAAAGAGGAATTAAAGATTGTTCAAGCAAATATGGAGGGATATCGTTCTGAACTAGAAACTGCACGATCTGAGATGACTAAATTGTCCGAAGCAGCACAAAACGCTGAAGAAAAGTATACACATGAAATGATTTTACATTCTTCTGATATACAGACACTATCTCGAGTAAAGGAAGAACTTCAGACGTCACAGAATCAGCTTAACGAATTGGTAGCCCTAAGAAATCGCGCTCTTGAAGATTTGGAAACTGAAAAGAAATCATGGCTCGAACGCGAGAAGATTTTGTTAAGTGAAAATGAACAACTTACAGAGCGTTTGAAAAATTTAAATGATCAAAATTCTCTATTACATGATCAAATACAAGCTTTAGGTACACAGCTTTCGGTTACTCATGCCTCTAGGTCTCGATCTGAAAGTATGAATGAGTCTGCAAATGAGTCAAATATTAATATATCAATTGGTGAAGACGATGGAAAATCATCTGAACAATTGTTCCAAATTGTTAAATTCCTAAGAAAAGAGAAAGATATTGCTATGGCTAAATTTGATATATTACAAGCTGAAACTATGAGGCTCAAATCGCAATTAGAGATTACTGAAAAACAACTAGACGATACAAAATTGTCTTTGGCAGCAGAAAGAGAAAAATCAGAAGTAAGTATGGTAACAGTAAATAAACAGTCTGACGTATTACGAAAAGTTGAGACATTGAATGCTTTGACAGATAGCAACAGAATTTTAAGAGAAGAACGTGATAGCTTGTCTGCTCGAGTAGAAGAACTTGCTGCGGCAGCGAAAGCAACGGAATCACTATTAGCACCGCTACAAGATAAAGTTTCAGATTTGTCATCCAAAAATGAAACTTTACAGTCTGAAAATATTGCTTTAAAAGCCGACTGTGCTAGATGGCGAACTAGAGTCAATGCTTTAGTTGAACGCGCAAATAAAACAAGCCCAGAAGATTGGAAACGTCTTCAAAATGAAAGAGAAACTTTAGCGAAAATGTTGACCAATGAAAAAGAAAATGTTAGAAAACTAACCGAAGAACTCAGTGTTGTCAAAGTAGAAAAGACTAAAATTGAAGAACAATATACATTAGTATCTCGTCAACAAAACGTTTTAGCGGAGGAAAATAAAAAACTTAACGAGGAGTTGCAAACTCTTAAAGATGACATGGCTCGAATTACCGAAGAGGTTACGAAATTGAAGACCGAGCAGTCTTCCCTCGTGACCACAAATTCAAAACTGAATGAAGAACTTTCCAGCAAAGATGCTTCATTGACTGATATAAGAAATAAAGAAAATCAAATAAGAAAGATTGCCAAAAAATACAAAAGTCAGTATGAGGAGTTAATGAAGACTGTTGAAGAAGATAAGAAAAAGAATGAAGGAGATGTTGCTGCAGCAGATGCTGCAATAACAGAGACTACAAAGAAATTCGAGGAACAAATAACTGAACTTCAAGCGAAATTGGAGAGTGAAAAAATAATTATGGATAACTTAAAACAAGAACTTGAATCACTCAGAACTGCTAATATGGAGAAAGAAGAAAAATCAAAACAGGTACTAAAACAAGCTAAAAGTAAAATCGTTCAACTCACAGAAATGAAAAATACTTTGAGCCGTGAATTGGACGAGTGTCGTAATAAGATAGGAACTCTCGAGCAAAGCACTCGAGACGAACAAGATGTTAGAGTAGCTCTCATAAAGTCGCAATATGAAGGTCGTTTATCAAGACTAGAAAAAGAACGAACTGAATCTCAAGCAGAAAAAACAAGGGAGATTGAAGCTTTACATCAAAAAGTGACTATACTACAGCGGCAATTGGCTAATCAAGCTTCAGCATCAAAACAACAAGCAGCACAAGAAAAAACAACCACCGATCCACCTACTGCTAACATAAAGCCCATGGCAGGTAAGACCTTTTTTTTTAGTTTTACCTGCAACTGTCTCGATCCTGATCCTAATTAGTGGCATTACATATTTTTATTTTTATAGCCAACGAAAGATTAAGGACAAGAGAGTAACTGTGATTTGTGTTTCGTAAGGAGTAGCTCAGCAAAGCGTGTCTGCAAGTCGACGTGGTGGTGAGACGCCACTGGCTTCCATTCGTCCGATGGCACAGGTTGGACCCACACCTCCTCAAGATGCGCACATTACTGAATATATGCCTGCTTCTTCCTCTCGACCTCTACCTCGTGCTGCTGTTGCAGCTTCTACCGCACCACCAGAGTCCACACAGGTAAATTACATATTATTTTTCACTTGTCTTTTTAGATGTACGTACCCTGTAATTGATCTTAATAATTTCTAAGATTAAGATTGAAGATTGAATAGTAATTATTGGTTCAAAAAATTTTTACTATAAATTTTGCTTACGAAGTTGGTGTCGGCTATTTTGTCATTAGGTCCGGCAGACGTTTATCGGTACGCCAAGATATCGAACTAATGTTTTCTCAGAAATTTGTAGAAGTTTTAATGCTAATTTTGGATATTTTTCTCAAACTATGTCATCGAAACCTCTTGACGAATTTCACTATTTTTGTGATTTCGTACTTATTCATGTACTACTAGTTAATTTATAATGGAAACGTACTTAAAAATACATCTAGAGTTGAATATTATCTTCAAGTCGATTTACCTTTAAAGCTCCTTTTCCTTTATTATGGTATCTTTTAAATTTTTGGGTTTATGTTCTGTTTCATGGTTTTCTTAAAGTTTATCTAAAGTTGTATATGGGACTGAATAAGTGTATTGTACAACTTTGCAATGCAAAATCTTAGAACTCAATTCAGTAAAAACTTGTAAAAGAAATACCGCCTTATTAGATTATATTTTTAGTTTCGTGCTGTGCCGCTAAGTTACCACAATATATACCGATCAATTATATATTAAATTGTTGTACGTCAAATTTAATCAACGTACTTAGGGCCATTATCAATGTACGTACACTACAAACAAAGTAATGAGTATCGACTGTGGCTCACCAAACCAGACCAGAGCTATTTAAAATATTTACTCAGGATATTTAATGTGTATGTATTTTAAAATATGATTAAGATCTGCATTAGCAAATGGTTTCCTTTTTAAATATTGCTATTTCATTTTAGTAGTATTCAAATTAGATTATAGTGAAAATGAACAAAACCATATGTTAATAATAATATTAGAGCTATTGTGGCTTTAATTTTATTATTACGACTAGCTGAACCCGTTGTACAACAACAACCGCGGTAACGCCGCGGGGCGAGGCTAGTCTAAAAAAGTAGATTTACTCCTAATATCATCAGACATCAGCCAGTGAAAGTCCCGCCAAAATCTGGTACTTATCTAAAATACGGTAAAATACGGTACTTATCTCAAAAAAGCAATTTTTGAGATAAGCACATACCATCATATGAATTTAAGTGAAGAGCTGTTATTTTGAAATAACAAACACACAGACACTTCAATATATTTTTTTGTATGTATATGTGGTGATAAAACACAATAATAATGAGCATCGCTCATTATTATTGTACATAGTGGCATATGTATGTATGTCATAGTGGTCTTTAAGTATATACGTTACGTTCATAATTTTAAGATATAATTGGTCGCTATTTACTATGATGGCTCTGCGAAATATTACGATACGATTTTAATTCTTCTTTTTTTGTAACTTTAGTTTGCGACTATAAATTAGCATACTACGGAATGAATAACGTCTCTCTTTTTTTTCTTCTTGCGCTAATAAAACTTACCTGAGGTGATAATAGGAGAAAATATATTAAGGTCTTTTCAATACTCACGTGTATCCTCATGCAAGTCTGTATAAATATTTTACTATACAGGACATGGATACAAGTGAGGCAGGCATGGGTAGTTCGGGTTCTAGTGATAGCACTGCACAACCTTCGTCACACACACAACAACCACAACAGGTTAGTTTTGAAAAATCGAATAATGATTTGCTCATGCTCAAGCAGAGTAGAATCATTTTAACATTCTCATTTATGGCAAAAAAAGATTAAATAAATGTCTTGTAAAAAAATATGTTCAATATAAGTGTTGTAATTTTCTACAATATCTCGGTTTATGTTTCACCTTTCAAACCTTGCTTTCAGTTCTATAAAATGTGCAAGTTCAATTCTTGCGTGAAAATAAGTATTAAGTTTTTAGAAGGTTTATTTTGTGTGTGCATTTAAAGTGTTACCAATTCCTACTTATTCATATTTATATTTTTTTCAAATAATCTCATTAATATAACGCTTGGTATTTTATCAAATGTCATCTCTGTGTTAATTTAAAGTCGTCTAGTCAGCGCAGTCGTCGTATTGACCTCATCTGTTTTTAAAACTTCCGTACTTGTTATTCGAGTTGTATTTAAATTATGGTAACGTATATGTACCTTATTAATATAAATTAATAGTAAACTTGTACGAGTATTTTAGTCAACAATTCTACATATTCAACTATCTGATCCGTCAAATTGTGTACTGCCCGCGCGATTTTTATTTTCAAAATTTCCGAAAAGCTTGTTTTTATTTTTCATGCCCTCCTCAGGGTAGTACAGATGTGGACTAAAAAAATGTTTACACTTCCGGTTTCTTCTAATTTTCTTGAATACAAACCTTGTCTTGGCAATAGTAAACACATAAAAAAAGAATTATCCAATTTGGTGCAGTCGATCGGAAGTTATGCGCGTACATACATTTTCAGTGGTTCACTTTTATTTATATAGATTGAACATAGTCTTTAATCTTCTATAGAAATAATAAACTTAATAAGCTAATGGTACTTTTATTTATCTAGCGATACTGGGACCTCTGCTATGGACTTAACTGATTATTGTATACTGTACTGTATTATTGTAGAGTTAGTTAGTGCTGTTACAATGTAGGCAGTGTATCATACGAGGTATATTTCAGGCGGTGGCAATGGTAATGCCTCGTATTGAACAGCCGAGTGCCACAGCATCGGGAAGTGTCACTGGAGTGTCGGCAGCTAGCTCGGCAGCCAGCGTGTCTGCCACACCCAGTGTCCCCACCCCCACTGCAGCGTCTCCTTTAGTTGGTAAGCACTAAATTACCTTTTTAAATTGAAGTATTTAGAGAAACAGTAAAATTTCACGTGCCAATGAGTCCTAGTCAAGTTTAGCATATTCTATTAAGCATTTTTATTATTTAACAAATGAACTCCCTCTTAGAATAAGTAAAGAACTGATTCTTGGCAGATTTTTACTTTTTACCTTTACAAAAACCCGTTATTCATAATTACATTTTGTTGATTTGACTGCATACCACAAGGTTTTTCACATTTAATCTAATGAACTCGTTCTAACTTACAACAACAACTTATAATCAGGTCCAACGGGCACAGGAACTTCAGGTTCCCAAACTTCTGGAAGTGTGAGCACGTCGCATGCGCCACCTGGCGTAAGCACTTCGCAACCGGCTGCCGGCGTAAGCACATCGCAAGCACCAGTAGGTGTCAGTACCTCGCAGGTACCGCCTGGAGTGAGCACCTCGCACCCGGCTCCGGGAGTTAGCACGTCCAACGCGCCACCCGGGGTCAGCACATCTAATGCACCACCCGGCGTCAGTACCTCTCATGCGCCGCCAGAGTCTCGTCCGCCTAAACGTCGTCTTCAACAGCGCCCATTAGCGGCCAAAAGAACGAGAGTACAAGTATGTATTATTTTCACATTTTGGTGTTTCACTTAGGTACGCTATGCGGTCACCTCGCCGCTTCCTACTGCGCTAAATGTTGTGGGTTCGATCCCCACGTAGAGCAAGACTTTGAGTGGTCGACAAAGTGAGAGTGGTTTTTGTTCTGAGTCTTGAGTGTTCTATGTGTCCATTAACAAATATATCCGTCTGTATAGCCCCACGACCATTAATTGCTAGGACAGTAGCTATCTTTTAAAGAAAAAATCCGAAGTTTTATCTTATTCTCAATTATGTTTATAAATGTGTGTGAGTGTATATTTAGTGCTAGTATCCATTAGAAGTCAAACATTTTTTTTTTAAAAAAGGTATCAAGCCATTTTCTTTTAATAATGTAGACTCGTTTTTGTAACATTTCTATCTATACTTGCAGCACGTTTTATACTCATAAAATGTTTACATTTTAGGGATTCGAACGTTCTGTGGAAGTAGAATACCAGGTGCCTACATCGTCGCGCTGTGACCAAGACGACGAGGGCGTTATTGTTGTCGACTCCGAAGAAGATGACGAGCGATGCACTGGCACTATGTATAGGGTACGTTTTAAAGTCTTAAAAAACTTAATAAACTTTTATTTCATTACAATGTAAAGTCTTGAATAAGTTAAAACACATGTAGAATAGGTAGATTAGACTTATTATAAATAACATAAACCTACCTATATATATGGAAACTTACCTGAATCAAGATTCTTGTAATGGTTTATTTGTCACTGTTTGCATCATTACATGTCAGATCAGGAAATTGCTCTAGTCATTAATAAATTTACAATGATTATTGTTATGATATTTTACCAAACTAACATTTGTTGATATGTTATAATTGCAACAAGATTGACCTCAATACAGAGATATGTTACTTTTTATAGCAAGCTAATGTCTACAGCTGAACAGATTATTATATTTAAATTATAGTATAAAAAAACAATCTAAAGAAATGTGAAAATAATTAGAAAACTAAGATATAAGTAATTAAAAGACATTTGACAGTAACAATAATTATTCTCTTTATTTAATGCAAATAAGTATTAATTAATTACATGAATAATTAATTTCTTTTTATGAAAAAATGAAACTATAATAAACAAGTTTTAAAAATTAAACACACACTTTATGATAAGTTAAACAAAAAAACGGGTTCAAAAGAATTACCACCATTTAAACCATTGAAACCATTAAAAACAATAATTCAAGTGATGTTTCACATAATAAAAGACCCCATTGGTGGTTGTCGTCGAGAAGAACAGCTTCATGCGTCAGGTCCTTAATCCAGCTTCCTAACGCGAACCTTTAAACTCTTATCTAAAAAATTTCTAAGGGTTGCATAGTAATCAAAATCCTACCATAATTCTATTTTTTTAGCTTTCTACAATTCTCCTCCATATAAACTTTATCTGTGCCAAACATCATACTCCTTCGTTCGCACAATTTTCCTAAAAAGGGGTACATTTATATATATTACGCATATATTATTAAGATTATTATCCTTTTTGTAGGAGGGTGAAGAAGATGAAGACGACATGGATGAGGAGGAACAGGATGTAGAAGGAGGTGAAGAAGAAGATGAAGCTGAAGGAGAAGAAGTCGAAAATGCAGTTCGACAGGTATTCAAAGTTAAAACATTCTTGAACTCCCTTACATAATAAGTGTAAATCTATATTTACACAAGTGGAGTTCTAGCAAACACAATTATCAATACCATGAATCAGCTCATCGATTCTACTTATAGAATGGGTAATTTTGTAAGAAAATTTTAATTTAGATATTTATTCAGAAAAATCTTTGGGAGAATAGTCGTTGCTGGAGATAGATCAGATTAGAAGAAAAATAAAGAAGAGTTTTTCTATTAATGACTTAAATCTCAGAAACTATAAATCAGTTTTGGATGTTTTCTTTGTATTGGATGTAGTAACTATTAAAGAATAATCTCAACTAATATTATAAATGCGAATGTGACTTGGCATGTTACGCTTTAACGCCTGAAACGCTAAATTGTTTTTAATGTGTGCCTTAGAAGAGATACTTTGATTATTGGAAACTGCGATAACACCATACATGTGGGTGAAGCCTTAGGCAAAAATTCTTAGAAGCGAAACACTGACAAAGGCACGTGAAATTGTGAGTTGTGTAATAAAATGAACATTTAATTGTTGTTTCGAACGATGCTCTAACAGTTTCGAAATTATTTCACAGGAATCTCCGGTGCAATCCCCGGAAGCAGGCGAAGATGGCGAGGAAGCTGAAGATAGTGAAATGCAGCCCAGCGCTTCTGCTGCGGCCGAGGCTGATAGCGAACCCGCGCCAGCACCTCAACCAGCGCCTCAGCCAGCTCACCAGCAGATCGAAGCCATAAGCAGTGGGACTGAACGTTTGTATATTATGTTCTTTATACACCAACCCATCATGGCTTAGTACGGAATTATGCGTATACATACCTATATAAACTTTCCTGTTTAATCACTCTTTCTATTAGTAAAAACAGTATTAACATCCGTTGCGCCGTTTAAAAGATCTGAGCGTATCAGCACATAAAGTGACTTCATTTTAATACTATGCAAAGATTAGGTCATATTGCAACTTTCTGTAACATAATAATAACATTGCACGAAAACAAAAAAAATACAATCTGTTCAATTTAAAACTAGTTTAAGCTATAAATCGAACATGAGATAGCCTTCGTTGCCAAACTAGGTAGAAACCTGTATTTCGGTTAACGCCGCCGTTCCTCACAGGCATTTAAACTTAACTAGAATTTATTTTAAAAAAAGTTTAATAAATCTTAAATAAATAACACACAATATGAAGTCGCTGATTATGTTACTTATAACTATAATCTGTTTAAGTTACCTACTGTGAAAAATCTTCATCGACAACCTTTAATAGGCCCCTGTTGGTCGTATACCTCTCCTTGTGAGACTGAGAATCGGTCTGATAGAAAGCATGAGCACAAATTTTTGCTGATACTCATTGTGAATGCAGCTAAGTGACTAGCGACCTATTGAGATGCTTTTGCATCATGGGAATTTTTTTTTGATTGGTTTGTTTTTATTATTCCATATACTACAACTCTGGTTTTGTTTTAACAAAGTCATAAAAAATGCTCATATTTAGTGTTTAATTTTTAGTTTGTTTAATCTACTAATATCTTGTAATTTTTTGTTTTAGCGAGCGGAACGCTATCACTTGGCGGTAATGGAGGCGACGATGGTGACGACAGCATAGTCCCTTCGACGCCTACCCTCTACGTTCCTAGACGCAACGACGGGTACGTATATAGAAATACATATGCGCTTACAGCATTAGTTTTTCTACAAAATCTGTAATAGGACATGAGATTTGATGACTTGACGCTTTACAAAAATGTTAAACCCATTTTATAAGTAATATTAATGGGTGGACTAAAAACATATTGTGTAGTAGCATGAAGTCGCTGATGTGATGAGCTTATAACAATTATTTTGCACATTTGGCACACTCTTTTTTCATCGGAACACTACTTTCAATATAGAAAATCTCCACTGCTGCACTGCGCATAGAAAACCAATACACATTGTGTAGTAGCATGAAATCGCTGATTAGGTAAACTTATAACAAAAGGCATGATGTCAGTAACCAAGAGCCATTAAAATTATGTATTTATCTGGTGGAATGGGGTTCATAGAGTATAAAAATCGTATTTATTTTTATATTTTGGAACGACATGAATAGGTAATTAACGAAAATAAAACTACAAAATACAGCAATCCGCCATGTTAAGTTGAACATCAATCGGAGCGAGTTACTTCATTTATGTGTAAAGCTCAGTTTGTTCGGATATAATCTACGATCACTTTAATGTTTTTAAGAGCTATAATCGACACTGGTTTACATGTAGTGACGTCACGTCTTTCAAAACAGTGCCATGACACCACCGAGCGTTTTCTCGTGAATTTTAAACTTAAAATTTAAATTGCTATTTTTTCCAACTAAAACTTTATTTTTTATATAAATATATCTGTTTTTGACAATAGGAGATACTTCCATACATCAAAAAACAGTTTTTCAAAATTTTTAAGTGTTTGACGTTAACTACAGCTCACTCTTTATTTATCTATACACTACTTTCAACTTAGAAAACCGACACTGCTCAACCAGCTATCTGGTTTCAGCATACAATGTGTTCTCTGAAGCCGGATCTATTTTTAATAGTAAATATAATTGCACTTTGAAAAGTAATTTATCTAAATTAAGTCAACACTTTTAATTTAGATTGATACCAACTCCAAGAATTGTTTTTCATCACATTATGTTCCACTCTTTTAAACAGTAAGATAGCCATTTATCCAACCACACGTGAGATAAAACAATATCGTATGTCGTGTTTTATGGGCGTTTCATGCTATTATTTCAAACTGTATTAAAAAAAATTAAATAAATGGATGTCGCTTTTAAAACAAAGTATAGAAAAGAATGTCGACCACTGGCTCGGTAGCGCAGTGGTTGTGTATGCGCAGCAGTTGATAGAGGTCTCGGGTTCGATTCCCGGGTCAGACCAAATGTTTGTATGATCTGTTAATATTTGTTTTGGAGTTTTTGTGTTAAAAGAGTATAAACGTATTTATAAAAGTTGTCTAGTACCAATAACACAAGCTCTGCTCAGTTTGGGACTGGATGGCGTTGATTGTTAGAAATGAAAATAAATGTTGTTATGCAGGTTCGGCGAAGCGGTGGTGTCGCCGCTAGGCGCGGGTGGGAGCGGGGGCGGTGCGGGTGCCCGCTTCACTTTCGCGGAGGCGGGCGCGGGTGCAGGCGCGGCCCTGGCGGCGCACCACGACACGCACGCGGACCTCGCCTCCGCGCTCCCGCCGGCCGCGCCTCCCTCCGACACACGTCAGTATACCGCTACACATTCACATACCGACCTAGTTACAGTGGAACAGCCACGCTTCGGCATGCATTAGCCGGTTCGACCGTAGTGATACCGCGGCCTCTTAAAATGAAACCGGTATGAAACAGCACCTGCGTTGTTTTTTTACCGTGTGAATGAGGATACCGGAGGCCCATACCTCATTCCCCAAAAGCCGGCAACGACTCTGCAGATGCGGGTGTCCATGGGCGATGGTAATCACTTAGCATCATGCGATACGTCTACTAGTTTGCCCCCTATACCATAAAAAGGACTACTTCGCCTGATGGTAAGCGATTACTGCCGCCCATGGATACCATGGGGGATGAAGGAAGATTTGGGATCTTGTCTCATCACATCACATTAACGGCCTTTAACAGTCTACTACTATACACAGACCTCTCCTTAGTAAGGCGGTTTTGACCTACTTTACTACACTAGCCTAGTTTATTTCAAGTTTAATTCTAAATGTGATATTAACAGCTGATCCCGGATCTCTCCTATCTAAGGCACATGGTGGCAGACACACCGTGTAGTTTTAGTCGGTCCGATACCTAAACACCACCTTGCCACAAACCTCAAGGGGTAAGGGTTAGGAAGGTTTCCAGAAAGGGTTTGTTTTAAGTTTTCTTTTTTTTTTATATTTAAGCTGCCAAAATGACTCTGCCCTGCCTGATGGAAAGCATGAGCAGAATCCAAGAGTGATGGTCACTATCCTCAATGCGAAAAAGAACAATGCAGTATGGTGACCCACACTATGGCGGCCTGGGGGGAAAGGGGATGGTGAGGGGGATAGGGGGCGTTGGATTGGGGTATGGGCCTCCGGTATCCTCACTCACTCGATGAAACACAGCGTAAGCGCTGTTTCAAACCGGTTTGCTGTGAGGCCGTGGTATCACTCCGGTCGAGCCGGCCCATTCATGCCGAAGCGTGGCTCTCCCACGGTATTTTCATTCTCTTTGCAGTGATTAATTACGTAGTTTCTCCCGTACTCGCCTTTTAAACTTTCATGTCATGAATAGGAGTGGTGAAACTCGGTAATCTTAATCCGTCGCTACATGGAATTATATTCTACTCTCTTGTCTACTTATATTATTTGTTTTACAATAGTATGTGCTACAAAAAATGAAATTGTTTCGTTCAAGAGGTGCGAGTATAGTGTAGTATATATATGAAACTCGGTTTTTCTTGTCACAGACACTAGTCTCTAAAATATCAATGATGAAGTGTTACTAATATGTATTTCATGTGTTTACAAATTATTATTAATGAATTGAGGACTTTACGGATGGCATATTGCGTAATCTATATCCTTTTGTTCTTAGTGTAACTATTTGTGCACCTCATGTATCTTTGTGAAGTTCACTGATACACAGAATATAATCGTAATGCTAGGACAATGGAATGAAACTTTGTGGATGCCGATGACTCCGTATCGTACTAACGTACCCTCGATCCTTGATAACTGTGTGCAATTTGTTGAAAGAATTCAGTGAATTATACTTCCAAAATACATTAATGAGAAGTGTGGACCTACATTAGTGCGCTAAGAGTTCGTCTCAACTCTTATCTTGTTTAAACATGCATTGATGTTGTATTCGCCTGTTTCATTTTATTTATGTATGTATACATTATATAATTCTTAAACATAGAAACTGCCTTTATATATTATATGACCTTATAACATGATAGGCAGAATTGAAGAAATAAAATATACTGTGCCGACTCCCAAAGTAATTTTGGATAAATGCAGGCAGGTGGTCATGATTAATACTATAACTGAGCAAACTTAATTAATGTTTATATGCATAGGTGCAGAGGGAGCCGAAACACGTGATTGGGAAGAGTCAAGAGTTGAGGAAGAAGCCACAGCAGTCAGTTCCCAGGGTAGCGAACCTTCCTCGCCACATCAAGTATGTATTTAAAGAACATATTTAATGGTCAATTAGTTTTTATGTATGGGCCTGCGATAATGATTACTCTGCCTGCTGGATAACATGAGTAGAATCCAATACTCATTGCGAATGCAGGCAATGCAACAATGCAACATGGTGACCCAGGGTATGGTGGTGTCTCCGGTTATTAGGATAGTACCGCCCCGTAAACCGGCCTATTCGTGGTGAAATCAGCGTGTCTCTACTACATACAGAACCATGAAACAAAAAGAAATACATGTTATTTCTAATTGAACTTATATTAAACAAACAAACAACAACCCATAATGTCCCACTGCTGGGCTCGGGTCT